>VZRW01007408.1:0-10963 GCA_013398125.1 Aegotheles bennettii
CAGGTGGCCTGCAATAGACACCCGTAACAGCATCACCTATGCTGTTCCGCCCCTTAATTTGCACCCACAAACTCTCAACTTGCTCATCATCCACCCCAGGACAGAACTCAATACATTCCAGTTGTTCTGTCACATAAAGAGCCACTTCACCACCCTCCATGTTGACCTGTCTTTTCTAAATAGGACATAGCCATCCATGACCATGTTCCAGTTATGTGAGCTGTCCCACCATGTCTCAGTAATGGCCACCANCCACCAGATCATACTCCCTGACAGCACACACATTTCTAACTCCTCCTGTTCATTCCCCACACTGTGAGCATTGGTGCACAGGCATTTCAGGGAACGAGCTGAGCACGCTGACTGTGCCCTGGGGGGGTGGGAGGCCTTGTGGTCTTCATTAGTACTAAAACACTGCCCTGAAGGTGCCAACTCAGCTACAACCTCGTCCCCCACAAATCTAGTTTATAGCCCTGAGAATGAGCGTTGGTAACTTTTGCTTCAGAACCCTTTTCCCCTGGTAGCTGGGCCTTTCCCATGTTTCACCATCAGGCCTGGTGTCTTATAAAACCGGCTATGAGTAAAGAACCCGAAGCCCTGCCTGCAGCACCAGCTTTGGAGCCAGGTGTTTATGGACTGGATCCTATCCCATCCCACGTCATCACCTACAAGTGGAAGGAGGGAAAAGATAACTTGTGCCCCTGGAAACACTTTCTAATACTGCCAATAAATATATGTATTTACACTAAATATAATGTTTACTCAACACATTTAGATGCAAACATTCATTTATGTGTATGATCTTGATCATGGAATATTGTTTCAATTTCCAACTGTACTAAGAATATACAAGTCAAACTACTTGTTATATTTAAGATAAAAACCAATTCACTTGGCTAAAGTCCAGCATATCTGCTTTATTACTGATTTCTTTTAAGACATAGCCCCATGGACTGTTTAGGAACTAGGTTCAATATCTATTTCAGTAGTATTTCATCAGTTGATTTTTATTGAACTAGCTGAAGGATGTTGCATTCTCTCATGTGTCCTGAGAGACACTCCATTAGGAATATCACCTTAGCTTCTACAGCTAAAAGGAGCTGCACGTTACATACCACAATAAAAAGAAGGACTCCATGAGACTAATCATTTGTATACAGCCCACTGAAATACTGATAGTTTGAATACAGCATATGGCATTTTTTTTTAGAAATTATGAAGTAAGAAGACCCACTGTACATTAATTAATTACAAGGTTGTACAGAATTCCCTGAGCTGAATGTTTGGCCCCATAGAAACCACATCTGCTACAACAGGTGCTCCTGGACCTGCAGCAGAAGGAACCCAAATTGTGAGCAGTTCAAGGCTGATGTGACAAAGCTTGTTCTGTCCTTCTCTGACAAAGCCAGGTAAAGGGCATTTCTCATCGGCAAACCAAGTAAGTGAGCACATTGTCCAGACACAGCACTGACCTAGCTAGCTCAGCATACTGCCAAGGGGTCTGCCTGCATTTGGACTATGAAGCACAGCAACCGGCTTGGCTTTTGGTTAAATCTTTGCTTGATCAAGGATGCTAGGGGACCTGTATATCCTTATTACCACCTCCTAAATCCAGAGCTGGGCACAGAGGTACCCATGCTGATGCCTGCTGTGTTGCATCAGCATCTCCAGCAAATGGAGTGTAAAGGAGGAGATTGTGGGAAGGACACACAGTTACTTTGTGGATCAACAAAGCAGAAGTGTCGCTGAGCTGGGATGGGTTGCAGAGCCATGCTAGGGTTTGAAGAAGCACGAGTGCAGGGTTCTTGGGAATTTCCTTTTATTTCGCACATAGTCTTTCTGCATTTGTCTCCTATTTCTTGAAAAGAAATGGCTGCCTTTGATTCAACACCCTCTTATATTCAGGCAAATACAGGCACAGAGAATTTCAGCTGAAGAGTCGAGAAAGAAAAAGCAGGCAGTTCTCCCACACTCCAGTTCTATCAGCTTAGCAATGCAACTTCCAAGTCATTCTTCTCTTATTGAAAAAGGAGATTCAACTCCAACACATACTTTCTCACAGATTGCTATGCCTTGAGAAGGAAACTACCTCCTTGCCTTCTTCTCCCAAGCCAGGACCCTCTTTCATTTTGATGCCTGCTGAGCTCTCCCATGGAGCACTGCTGTAGCAGTGAAAAGCTTTTTCAATTTACGCATCTCCTTCCTTACCCTATTCTGCCAAATGACCACAAAGGTAAGGAGAAAGACACATTTAACACTTGAACATACTCCCTAGTAACACTTGGAGCTTGTTAAGTGTGTGCTTAAGGGCTGCTATATTGTCTTAAATGGCCTTAAAACTCTAGGAAGCCTTGAAAGGGATTTTCCTGTCTTTGTCAGATAGATGGTCTCTTCCACAGGCTTTCCAGGAGTCTGCAAGAAAGGTTCCCTTCTGTGCTCCCAGCAACAATAGTTTCTATATGGCTTTCCTTTCAATACAGTATACTGTGCAAATTCTCAACACCTAATATCCGATCCTGCCATTGAATACATTAGTTCACATATTCAAGAGGGTTGAAAGAGAACCAGATTTTCTTCACAGTTTAGAGAAAATTGTTTATCTGTCAGGGTTATCATAAGTTACAGCATACTCAATTAACTTAGTTAATCAAGGTGTAGAAACAAAAAAAATTACAGTGCGTTTGAACAAAAACAGCAATTCATATCTAAATATGCTTTCATCACAATGAGGGACTAAGTAACCCCCAGAAACTTCATTCAAGATAGTTTGTCACTGGTGAGTAAATCAGAAGTATTAGAAGCAGGAGCTAAAATGGCCAGCTCATTCCTTAACAGAATAAAAATCAACATCCTTGATTATTAAAAATAGAAAAATGAGTGTATGCACTAGATGTAGCATAAAAATTTAGATAAAAGTCCTGACATCAGGAAATACCAATGAATGGACACAAACACAGTCATCTTAAAAACCTTCTGAATTTATGGAAGAATATAAAAAGACAAGGTCTGATGTTTGACTTCATGGAGCCATAGACAAGTATGTAAAGTGAATTTTCTTCTGTTGTCTCCTTGAGAAAGGCTTGAGGGGAGAACATAGAGTGGTTTCTCTTCAGTAAATTAAGCATGTGCAGATTTGGATTGTTTGAGTTGATTTCAGTTTATACTGTAGCTGGTGGTATTTCATAAAATCACAGAATCACAGAATGGTACGCATTGGAAGTAACCCCTGGATATCACCTAGTCCAACCTCCCTGCTGAAGAAGGTTCACCTACAGCAGGTGGCATAGGATCACGTTCAGGCAATTTTTGAACATCTCCAGAGAAGAAGACTCCACAACCTCTCCAGGCAGCCTGTTTCAGTGCTCTGTCACCCTCAAAGTAAAGAAGATTTTCCTAGTGTTCAAATGGAACTTACTGTGCTCGTTTGTTCCCGTTGCCCCTTGTCCTGTAGCTAGGCACCACTGAAAAGAGCTTGGCCCCATCCTCTTGACATCCAACATTTAGATATTTATAAACACTGATAAGATCCCCTCTCAGCCTTCTCTTCTCCAGGCTAAACAGACCCAGGTCTCTCAGCCTTTCCTCATAAGAGAGATTCTCCACTCCCTAATCTTCCTCATAGCCCTTCACTGTACATTCTCCAGTAGTTCCTTGTCTTTCTTGTACCAGGGAGCCCAGAACTGAACACAGTACTCCAGATGTGGCCTCACTAGGGCAGAGTAGAGAGGGAGGATAACTTCCCTTGACCTGTTGGTCACATTCTTCTTAATACACCCCAGGATGCCACTGGCCTTCTTGGCCACAAGGGCATGTTGCTGGCTCATGGTTAACCTGTTATACACCAGGACTCCCAGGTCCTTCTCCACAGAGCTGCTTTCCAGCAGGTCAACCCCTAACCTGTGCTGGCACCTGGGGTTGTTCCCCCCTGCATACAGGACCCTACATTTGCCCTTGTTGATCTTCATTAGGTTCCTCTCTGCCTAACTCTCTAGCCTGAAGAGATTGTGTCTGAAGAGGTATTTAACATTTTATAAAAAACAGCCTCATTAAAAAAACTGAGTTCATCCTTGTATTAGGGACTGATTGGCAGCAGGGACTGCCTGTTAGCCAGGGATGGAGGTGAGCCAGCCCATCCACCCCTTCTGCAGCGAGTGCCACATCAGTCACTACATGTCTCAACTTGCACTTGTCTTTCTTACAGAACCTCAGACCTGAAAGTTACCTGCACTTAGGTTTGCCATTTGAAACAAAGCCAAAAAGGAGGCAGCAGAATCTAATCTTTCAAACATGACCTTAATCCACTCCTATAGTCCAAAGGGTTTAAAATTAAAGCTCTCCATTTAGATCACCTTTACTCCAAAGTAATTTTCATTCTTCTCCAGAGTTCAATTCCCTTTATAATTCAGTCTAGCTAGCCACCCCACAAAAAACAGTCACACCTTTGATCCCTGCTGCTGCCTTTCTTCACAAAAACTGGCTACTAAAAACTCCAACAGGTTCTTGAGCTTGGATTTTTAGATATTTTAATATCTAGCTAGCCATCCTTCTAGTGCCATTCTGATACTTAAATTATCTTTTAGGAGCTGTAGTATTACTTCAGTTGAGCCTTGTGCTGTTTTCAGTATGGGTGTGTTTATTTGCAAAGGACAAAGTTATTACCCGTAGGACAACAAACCTCTAGACCCACAGATCCATTAATCTGTTCTAAATAGTTTTCTAATTTTTATTCTAAATATCCTGAAAGCTTCTATTTTTACCCTGAATGTGCCTATCCTAAATAAAACTGGAACAAAAAAGCCATTAATATTGTCTTCTTGCAAACTCTTCAGAGCTACCAGAGCACCACACCTGGAGCCTTAAAACTGAACTGGAAAGCAGACCTGAAAAGCAAAATTCTCAGTCCTATTATTCATTGGAATTAGCTAGTTAACCATAATCAACCTGCATTATTTTAACCAACTTCCAACAGGCTTTGAAGGGAAGGCAGGCCAGAGAGAGGGTGCTTGACAGTTTTTTTTCAAATGTCAAGCTACTCACAGCAGCCTGAGCTCAGAACCTAAACCTTGGGAGCGTGTGACACCAGGGGCCTGGATCCTTCACCAAGGATGCCATAGTATCTAGGCCTCTGTATCTGCAGCCATCTGCTATCCTAACCCTGGACCTGGGAGGCCTGGAGGTCTGACAGCTCTATATTGAAAGTCACCTATCTCCTACTGGGGTGGCAGAAGAAGGATGGGGTAGGTAAAGGTGCCTTTTGTCCACCCATGGTGCTGCTGGTGGCACACTGAAATGGTGTCACACAGACTGCAGTCAGAAGTTTCTGGGATGCCTGGCTCTATTTCACTCATATACATGAAGTGGTTGAGATCCCATAGAACTTGGTTTATTTTGGAAAACAGAGTTGCCTGTCTTTCAAAAATACCTTGGGAATTCTAGTCTGAGAACAGTTTTGAATTTTCAGGCTTCATTCTACTTCCAGGCTACAAAAATGCCACCCAGTCACCTTCACTGGTGACTTTTTCAAAGCTAGTCCTTCAGCTCTGCTTGATATTGTAATACCATTAGTATTAATGAGCTCTCCAGCAAACATTGCAGTGTTGCTCCCTCACCTACTTACTTTGGGAGGAATAAAGGACTGAAGATGCTATGGCTATTAACTCAGAGCCCTGCATTCACTTACATTTTTGCTTTAGCTATCTCTAGTCGCTGTGAATTCCCTTCATGCTCTGTGGTGTCAAGAACACATTATCAGTTTTTCACTGATCTCAGTTTCTCAGGTGCCTGTCACTGCATGTGTTGTAAAATCAGCATCTGTGTATACATGTGGCCAAGCTTAGCAGCTGCTTCTACAGGATAAGCTGTGATATATATTCTGTATCTGAAACCAGATGAAGCCCCAAATCCATCAAACATTTTATTTTAAAGAAATTTTATGATGCAATTTGCAGCAAAATTATTTCTTTATTAACAGTTTCACAGCACACCCCACAGCTCCAAATTTTCTGGGTCAGGGTGTACAATTCATTTGTTCACTCTAAGAGAAACACTCATTCATTTTGTAATTTGGCTGCTATATATAATACTATGCTACTACACAACACTGCTACTGCCTGCAGCTCTCCAGCTGTCAGGGAAAAGGAGCCATCCTGGCAGGGCAGTCTGTCCCAGACCTGCCACCTGGGAGTCCTGCATTAGTGTCAGACTTTGCACAAGTCTCTTCCTAACTTTCAGATCCCTGGTCAGATCTGAAGACAAACAGTCAAACGGTAACGTTTGTCCTCTGGCAAAGATCCAGTGGAAGTCAGAGAGTGCCCCTCCACAAAAGCACTATCAATATTCGTTGTCTCCACTGGTGCTAGAGAGAATGGCTCTAAAGAAGAATTAGGATCCCCAAGCTCCTAACCTAAGCAGAAAACAAAAGCCAAACTATCCATTAAATCAGCAGATGGTAAGAGGGAGATAAGAATGAGCAGTGTCACCAGCAGTGGTTGCAGGTCAGCAGCAGTCGCCACAGCATTATTGAGTGTTTGTTGTTTAGAGAACTGGGTGTGATGGTTGAGCCCCCCTAAAAGGAACCGTTGGCTTCTACATCTGAGCCCTAACTACAGTCCCCACAAGATAAGGCTTGCAATACTTTCTTCCTTCCTCCTTGACCTCCCTGGTTACTTATATATCAGAGACTGTGGTTCCAGGGTTTGTGTAACCTTTGGCAAAACTCAATCATGTGGGCCTGTAAACCCTCATCTGACAAGTCACAGGTGCTGGGATTTAGGGATAAGGCTGCAATGGTACTTTCAACCACACTGAAGAGCAGAAGAGAAAATCAACACATCTAAATGAGGAAAGGAAAATGTGAAGAAGAAGAATTCACCAGCCTCCATGCTGATATGACACACACTGGAGTGCAGGACTGACATATAAAGCCTAATAAAATTATTAGCTGGAGTTGTGTCAAGATTGTCCCCATAGGCTTTTCCTGGGTCTTTCTACAGCTCCCAAAATGGCACTGACAAAGAGAAGTACAAAGCACCTACAGACTTATTTTTCTTTGTACAGTCTTCCTTTCTTATCTTCTCAAGCTACACAGGAAAAGTGAACTGCTATATTTTAATAGGATTTAGGCTATAAGATTTCAAGTAATCTTTTCTTTCTCTAATTCATACTGGATGGTCAGTTCTGACAGTGCTGTAGGTGGGATTTTCAAAAGTCCTCAACACTGACCTAATTCCTTTCTTGTTCAATTTATTGGAAAGATCTGTGCTAAAAATAAAATGTTACGTAAACTGCTTGTATCAGGGACCAATATGAAGGCTGGTCCGAACTTTAGGTACGAACTTTAGGTCCCCCTACTTCTGCTTCAATCACTTTCTCTCTCTACCAGGTCTGACACATATCCTGAATGACATGCAGAGCTAAATCTGACCCTTTGGGGTATGGCTAAGTCCATGCTCCATGGCAGCTATATTGGCATAGATAACTCTATTGAATTTTCTGTATGTTTTCATCAAGATATTTCAGAAAAAAACAGGGAAGTTGGTCTGAGTGTTTCTGGAGGTGACAGGAATCCTGCAGACCAGTCACATGCAATGCAAGTTGCAGCAGGCGACAGGGCTTCCAGCAGAGGTGAGATTGCAGCTGGCTGACTAAACTCCAAACCTACCACTGGGTGAAATTGCTCACATTCACTGCTGCCACAGCTCACAACCCCTTACTTGTCTGCAGCTTGAGTTGCCTATTGGTCCCTAGGATCCAGTGGGTCTATTCAGAAGACATGATGGACTCATCTGGGTTTACCCAGTCTGTTTTCCTTCCTCAGGAAACAAAAGAAGGAAGGGCCTTGATTTTTATTTTTGTCTCCTCCCAGTGTCAAAATACATCCAGATTCAGGAGTTTGGAAGCTTTTATGTCATCCCCTGGTACAGAAACAGTTTAGTAGCACCAAGAGCATTGCCCTGTTAATGGATGCTATCAGAGTATGCCTACAGACTCAAGACACTCACAAAACTTGGTTCAAAGGCAGATGACAGCCAAAGCTGTGGTCCTGGGGCAACTGGAAATCCCAGAGAAGAAAGCCAGGAATAGTTCAAATTGAATTACTATGAGAGAATATTGCATTTTCATTCATGTCTGTTTTCTTCACTCCTCTCTGACTACACCGATCTGCCAGTGGGCACGGATACATGCATGCATGGGTAAGCAAAAATCCTCACTTCTGCACACAGACACCAAGCTATGTATGAAAAACTGCTATTTTTGAGATTAAATTCCATGCTCAACAAAAATGAATGACAGGGTTAGTCTGTTTACAGAGCTTCAAACCAGAGGCACTAACACTGTTAAGCTTGTGGTGGGATGTGAACACATCCTTTAAAGCAAGACCCTCCAAGCAGAGCTCTACTAGGGAGGAAATTAAACCAGAATCCACCTGTTCCCTTCATAACTAGAGGGGAATGTCTAATATGTAACTTAATTTCCTGAAAGCAGAATGCTTGGTCAAAAATCTTCCAAAAACACCTGGAAGATCCAAGTTTTAACCATTTGCCTATCTTCTGTGTTCACATGCTCTCAGTCAGGGGTGAATAATCTAAACTTAAGGCTCAATGACCATTTACACAGACAAGTTCCACTTGTCTCCTGGTCCATCCCTTTGAGTGATTCCCTGGGAGATCCATGGTCTCCTGTTTATGGTGTGTACTAAGTTAATCATCTACTCATGAAGGCTGCAAGGAGGAAGTAATTTATAAAAATCGCCCATATGTGTGGATAATGCCTTTTTTAGAGACTTATTTCCCTGTATAAATATGACATACCACCAATCCGATGGAATTTAATTGAAAAAAGGAATTATTTCACCATATATTTTCTAAATTTTTATGGTGCCTTCCTTACTAGCTTTTCAGGCCTGTCCTTTTATCACAAAGTCCCTTAAGGACTGATAGGAAAAAAAAATTCTCCTTTAGCCTGTCTTCCTAGGGCAGTGAAACTTAGAAGGACCTGCTACCTGTCTGTCCTTTGCTATCCTAAAGACTGTTGATACACAACTAGGTTTCAGACCAATTTAAAAAAAGGGTAGAAGGCTCAAATACATTTATGTTCTCATAAGGTTTGTGAAAGTCAGCAGCTGAGTAAAGGCAAGACAGATGAATTAGTGCCATCAGTGAAGGAAAAGTTGCAGTGGAAATATGCAATACTAGATACTAAGGGCAGATTCAAAAAGAGCCATAAGTATGGGGAAAGCTTCAGTGAGAGCCAACACCCCACCAGACAGGGAATAATTTAGTTGTATAAGTCCCTTTTTATACAGGCTTAGTTTAATACCAACTAAAATAACTTGAAGATAATTGTGAGAAATGTTCTGGCTGCTCATGCCTGATCCTGGTGCAGAGCTCTACACTGATATTTTATGAGGAAAGTGGAATAACCTGGCAAACCCAACTGTTACAAAGAAGGAAGAGATCTTCAGTGCTCTACCTCCAATTAAGGGTTGAGCAAGGAAGGGAGAAAAGGTCTCTCCACCACAGTACTGGTGGTGCCTGAGAACACCATGAACCAGAGCTCCAGACCTCCCTCACAGACCCTTTGGGATACCCCAGCTACAAAGTTCCCCATTGCACCCAAGAGTCACCAGGGTGGATGTCTGCTTCCCAGCATATTGCACAGTCACTACAGTCAGCAGTAAGATCTGGCCTCAGTTGATACTCAGTGCTATAGCCGTAAAGATAGACCCGTTCCACACATTTTGGCTCCAGCAGAAAACAGCACATTAAGCTGTCTGTCATGGTTGTAACCACTGTCCTGCTGCAGTGGGACAGTAAGGCTGTGCTTATCTACGCATCTCCATCCTGCATTGGGCGACTTGGGAAGTTCACTAGGGGCTTTGGCAAAGCTCTAGGTAGTGACATGAAGACTCACTGGCCATTCATCCAAGGGCCCTGTTTTATCTGCTGTAACAAATGCTATGACTTCACTTGCCCCTGATACACTCCTCCATCTTTTCTTGAAGCATGGTGAGTCAGCAATGTTTTCCTGACCTAGCTGAGATGAAGCAGAACAAGTGACCTTGTATGTGCTGATTGCAGCAGGAAGACTAATCATCAGCATCATAGCTGAAGGGCATCTAGATCCTAGTATGTGACTGAAATGCAGAAATCAGACAGACTTAAAACCATATTTTTCTTAAAGTGCACTGGGGAACTTTGTCTCCTTATGTGGCTTTTGACAGCTTTTTGTCCTTTCTTTTAAGGGGTGATTCTTGCTTAGGCCATTGAATCATCCTCATGTTTTCACACCAAGAGATTCTAATATAGTTGTGTTGTATACTGCTCACACTCCAGACTGACTTTTCTCCACCTAGAAAAAGATGCTACAATTTTATTCACACATTCTGACCTTGGATGGACACATCAGACATCTGTTCAAAAAACATATTTTGCAAGGCCCCAGATCATAACACTTTCCTTGTGCTGTGCAGTCTTGGGTTGTGTCTGAAGACCAGACTCTAATGCCACTAAGGGACATAGGCATCTAACTGCCTTTTTAAGATCTGAAATCTAAAAAAATACCTCTGAGTTGCCTAGCACCTATGTTTCTGCCAAAAACATTTACTGCTGCTAGATATAGAGAACTACCTAATTTAGAGGGTGAAAAGCAGATCCACAAAAGGCCTGAGTACTGTCGTGACTAGTGCTGCAGTGCCAAACGCTTAGGTGTTTGTCTCAGGTGCAGAAGGTACAGAGTTGTGTTACTTACATGCCCAGAAATCCTGAAGAACAAGTGTGGAAGGATTCAGTGCTACCTCACCTAACTCATACACAAGCCACAGCAGTCACAAACTAATAGCAATGCTTGCAGACCAAGATTGATAGGAACTTTCAGATCTGGTCATACAGATGACAAAGAGTGAGCCAAAGCTGATGAAAATTCTTTTCACCTAAGTGGTTTAGTGTTGGGGTATATTTAGAGG
>VZRW01007410.1:5413-26169 GCA_013398125.1 Aegotheles bennettii
AGGATTTTCTCTTAGTCTTTGTAAGAATGTAAAATTTAAGAATTCAGAGAATGAAAACATCTAGTAGTTTTGTGGGATTGCAAGATAAACTGGGAATCAGTATTAAATAACTCCTCCCTCACATCCTCCATCATTGATTTGACTAGTGTTATCTCACAGGCTAATATATAAATCAAACATGACATGACTTTCCTTGAAATCACAGATTTATTTACACTGTTAAGAGTAGAATTTTTTTACCCATTTATAGTTTTGTTTTGTACTGCCACTTATAACTGATGTGCTTAATATTTCAAGGAAGGTCAGACTAGAAAAGTTTATATCCTGATCCTATTCAGCATACTAGACATGGAGGAAATAGTAATTTCGATGTAGCATGCAGAAATCAGAAAATAAGACAGAATACATTTTCTCACAATTTCCTCAAAATTTTCTTAACTTCTTAACATGCTGTTATGTGATTTGTAAAAATTATGACCTGCACAATTGCTCATTTATTCTTCATTATAAATCCCAACATTTGTTAATTAGTAAATTAACTTCTATATCAAATTCCTTATTTTTGAAATTTCAGTTGTCACACAAGTGAAGAACAAGGAACAATATTCAGGCACAGTCCCTGGAAATAATCCAGGCTGATGTCATATATGTGCTAAAGTTTCCCACTTATTTATTTGTCATGTACATAATCCAAAAAAGTCTGTCCAAAGCTTCACAATCTACTTATCAACCTCTACCTCAATGTCTCTTCTATTGTCTAAGGTCTCAGCTGTTTTATCAATCTTGTTTAAAATCACTGATTATTTGACAGCCATGCCCCTTTCTTACCTGTTCCAAGTGGTTAGAAACCAATGAGAAGTCATCTGGGATTTGAGATGTTATTTTAGATTTATTTACAAAAAAACAAACCAAAACAAAACAAAACGCAAAAAGAGTACAAACTGTTTTAGCCTTCACAATCTGCCCACAAGTTATTTATACCAACTGAGATGTAGGGCAAACTAATATGCATATCTCATATCCCTACTTACACATAATGACTGAATTTGTAGAATTACATTTAAATCCCTCTTTTTTTCCCCCTCCATCTATCCTCCTCCCATTCCCCTGTACCTTGGTGACAGAGATATTTTCTCCCTCAAGGCCAAGATTTTACTAGGCTAAGGCAGAAAAATTTAGAATAAAACATATGCTCAGAATCTGAAAGACCGAAAAAAGTATTGTGAAAAACAAGAGAAAATGTATTAAGGTGTATTAAATATATTAAAGCAGTCTCATTCTCACTTCAGTGTGTTTCCTTGGCACTTCCCCTAGCTCCTTTACATGTGAAATACACTAGACACACTTGCAATTTACTTTGATGTGGATTCACAAATCCTTTACTACACCAGCCACGATAATCTTCATCCTCCTACACATATAAAAAGTCTGAAATTCTGCTTTAGTGTTACACTTCTAAATAAAGATTTGTCAGCTAAATATGTAGGCAAATTTCCTCCCCCCAGAAATTGCCTGACAGGATTTGGTTAAAAATTAGTTGGTTTTTTTTCCCATTTTCTTCTAAATTATAAACAGAAGACTTGTGAGTCTCTGTGTAATCCAATTTATATCACTTTGTTATTTCCTATGTTTTACCCTGAGAGTAATTTGTTTAAATCTATGCAAAAAATTTTCTAAAATCTGTTCCCATGTTCTGGTTTTTGATTTTGCTACGAGTTTTTTGTAACCAAGGCTGACAAGATTTTGAGATAGAGGGTTTTATCACATAAAGATTTCCTATTACACAACATCTTAAAATACAGTGTCTTACGCGCTATTATTCTTATATGTACTAAGACTGAAATTAAATAATTAAACCTAGAGCTTCAAATGTCATGATTTAACATGGTTTCATTAGCTTTCAAAAGTTATAGTCAGGAGTTATCCCATAACCTCACACTCAGTGACAAACAATGTCACTGGGAAGCCTAGACATATAGGTTGGAAGCCCCGAGAGTGCCAGCATTGTTTAGGAGCAGCACAGGGGGGAGGATATGAACCCCAACCTGAATAAGACTAAAGGTTCCTGACAGTTTATCAAATATAAGCAAAATGTCTTCTGAAATTCCCT
Source organism: Aegotheles bennettii (assembly GCA_013398125.1). NCBI lineage: Eukaryota > Metazoa > Chordata > Aves > Caprimulgiformes > Aegothelidae > Aegotheles > Aegotheles bennettii. Next base: position 7,524 of record VZRW01007410.1, read on the forward strand.
CAGGGTTTTTTTAAACTTTAGTTAAAACAGGTTTATTTGATGAATCTCTAAGGTTTGGCAAGCAACATTTTGAACTCACTTCAGAAGAAAATTGTGAACAAGAATTAGGTATGAACAGCACACCCTATTCTGTATTGCCCTTTAAGCCAGTGTCTTCATAATATGATAAGCATTCAAATATAAAATACCTTATCCAGTGTAAAGTGTTCATAATTAGAATGTTTTTTAAATGAGGATACTGTTCAATGAGATCATGAGACTGCTGCAGTAGAGAAAGAGATTAAATAAAGGTGTACACTGGCTAACAATCTCAAGGTTGCAATCATCTGTCACTGAGAAGATTGCTGGAGACAAGAGTATTTTAGGACCTCTATAACAAGTTTCTTTCTTAGGAGAATGTAACAATATCGAGACTCTCAAAAGAACATTAAGCACATATGTCCGCATAACTTGGTTAACAAGAATTACTTAGAAGGTAATAATAAATTAGTGGATTGCAGAACTTTTGAATATTTAATTAACATTCTAATAAATATAGTGCTATAAAACAAGTTATATTGCTCATGTATTTGTTATCTTATGACTACCCAACTTTAAAATTTAACACATTCATTTTTTTTTAATATTCAGATGCTATCTATACTCCTTTCCTACTTTGTAATAAGGGTAAAAGATGATAAAATATAAATAGAAGGATCCAATGCACTTCACTGTGAGAAGTCTTCTCTAACATGACTATTTTAATGAACAAAAGTATAATCTACTTAATTTCTTACCAGATATTGAAACTAAAAATAATGCTAAAGCAAAGACTACATGTATTTTAATTTCAAATAAATGTTAAATCAAGCCAGTGCTTTCCATTGTACTTTTAAAAGGCTTTTTTTTCCTCTGCTGTTTCATAGTCTGCTGTCAAAATCTGTTTGAATAACAGATAACAACATACTCCGTCAATTAAACTTAACTTTGTGAGTTCATCAGGAAAGGAAACAAACATGACAAAACAGGGCTCAACCCATTGTACAGACAGTTGAACACGTGAATTCACTAGTTCATGACTTAATTTATGAGATTTCTAGCTCCCAAGTTCTCTATTTTGTAAGTCCTAATTTGCAGTTTATACCTTGCAAATTTTAACTAACTCACACATTTATGAGCAAAATCATTACCTAGTTGAGGATGGCAATGCTCATCTTTCCTCCTCTGTCAGGATGCGATCGGGGAAGTCCAACTGGGATTACCATGCAGAGATACAAGCTTTTAGCCACCAGCTACATGAAAAATTTTCTTTGGATCTTCTCAAGACTGCATTTGTTAATTCTTGTTATATTATATAATTGTTATATTCGGCCAGGCAAATAAATATTTCCTCTTAATCTACAAGATAACAGTAGACTGTTGAACAAGGGATGTCTTTTTCACATTTTAACCTGACACAGTGTTTTGAAGGTGCTTACCCAGATTAACTCGCACAGGGGATAGGAGCATTTGTGGATTCACTTACCAGTCAGAAACTTGTTTCTTATGTGGCTCAAAACCTGTCAATACAGACCTTGACACTTTGCAAAGCATTTCCTGTCCCACCAGATGTGCTACAGAGGATGTTCTTTGCTGTGATTGGAGCCTTGTTCAGTAGCAGTAGCCCTGAGAAAATGGGGATCTTTGTCAGGGATTTTTTTATTCCCCAACTGACTGGCAAAGACCTGTTTGAAATCTGGGAAGTTGTAAATACTATGGGCTTACTCATGGAGGAACTGACCAAGAGGAATGTCCCTTCTCCAGAATCTAGAATTACTAGGCAGCTGGGAGTCAGCACAGTTCTGAAGCTGTACTTTGCTGGATTCTACTGCAATAAGATTATAGTTGAAGGTCCTGGTGAAACACTGCTTGCTGAAGAGAAAGAAGCTGCCCATGTGGCACTACAGAAGCTGTATAGGTATGCAGAGAACAGGAGATTTTGGGATTACTTGAAGCCCAGACAAGAATTGGCAGCTGAAAGAACAATAAGCAGTAATTAAATCATGAAAGTAATTTCTGGTTTCTCTCAAGAATGAATGGCATTCATGCTGAATGAATGCATTTAGGAAAGCAGAATTCAGTTTGTTTTTTTGATCTTAAGTTCTTGAAAGTCTTCAAATCAAATACAGTATTCAAATAAAATCTTTTGTACAAAAACAAAACAAAACAATATAAAACAAAAAACCACAATCAAACAAAATAAAAGAGACACCTGCACTTCTACATTTCAGCTACTACCAACATTCTATGAAGCAATTCAGTGTTTCAAAGGCTGGACAGAAAGCTGCTAAACCTAAGTTAAAAATGGTAAGCAGAGTGTGACTGAAGTCCTGATCCTGAGCTTCCCATTAGACACTGTCCTAGGTGGGAGTGGAAGGACTTAAATTTGTTTAAATAATCACTGTCAAAGATATCAGGAAAACGTGATTTTGATATAAATTTGTAAAAGCATGACTTAGCAGAATTCAATAGAAAGTTTCACTCTATTACTTATTATGTGAAAGGAACATACAGATTTTGGAGTCAAGTTGGAGTGATTTATATGGAGATTAGGATAAATTATTTATACAGATATTAGGGGAAACTGAGTCAGTACTGGGTTGGAGTGATTTATAAAAGGATCAGGGAAAGAGAATGAGACATGCCCTCCCATTGAGTCCTGAGGTACAGAATGTACCCACTTGCTTTCTAAACTCCTCTGGAAGCAGTCTAGGTGTGGCTGGATCCACTCCTAGTCCCAGAAGTGGTCAACAGTTTATGTCCAAAGAGATTAGGTGCAAGGATTTCAGTGTAGTGTTTTAACATGTGATTGTAGGTCTTGTGTGACTTTGAAACAGGGTAATTTGAGGTTCATTAACACTATTACAACAAATCACAACATCAGATTGTATGATTTTCTAGCAACACTTAGTCAATAATCAACAATTTGTTATAATCAAACACAGAAATTTACACACACAGATTTTCACATACGCGCACAGATATAGAGGTTAACTTATGATTAAGATGTTAAGAAATTTTGGTACCAAGCAATCTTTGGATGTCATGAAATTGAATCAAAATTAGTTACTCACTTTTCTGATAGCATGTCACAGAAAAATCAAAACAAAACAAAACAAAAAACGAACAAAAAACCCAAACCAAACACAAAACAAAACTAAACCAAACACCACAAATGAATTATAGCAAATTACTCACTCTTTTGATATTCTGTTGCGAAATACAAAAAGCAGTGAATTATTCACCTTGTTTCCTTCTTCAGACTCAATCTTTCATTGTGAAATAGAGAAGCAGCCTGCTGCTGTCCTGGAGAGATCCAAAAAGCCTCACTTTAGAGTCAGAAGATATTAGACTTTGGTAAGTATTTTTCCATTGTTGCCACAATTCTTGTCACGTGATATTGGCAACTTTTAGAGTGGGCTGTGGTCCAGGCAGGGAATATCTTCAGCATGTTTCCCAGGCAACAGAAGCTTCAGATACAGTTAGGCAGTGCCTGTTGGTCCCAACTCACTACAATTGTGCCAGGACAAAAGCATGCCAGATCGTCTCAACTCACTGATCCAGGAGGCAAGGTCAGTAAGTGACAGGTTGTCCCTGCCCACTGCACTTGCAATTAAAACAAGAACAATGTTGGGCCCACTGCACTTGTAAATAAAGAAAGAACAATGTTGGCTCATGCTGGCATCACAATGTGGTCCAGAGGCAGAGGGCCTGCACCACCACAGGCACATCTCAGTTCAGAAGTCAGAACATGCAATCCTGCTCTAGATACGAGTAGCTAAAAGAAAGAAGACTTTCCCTACACCCACTTCACTTGTTTCACAGTAACTTACTGTTTTTGAGAATTGACAAGGATGTCAGTTCCGTCTGGACAGATTTGGTCTTGTCATACAGTATGTTAAAAACAGGACACTTTTGGCCACTGCAAGATTCACAGTTTCAGATGAAAAATGAGCAATGTCATAATCCTCTGTGGTAAGGAGCTTGTCATGAATGAAGAATTCCCAACAGTACGTGATCTTTGTTTTACTAACATTAATAGAACGTGCAGAAAGGTGTTCATAACCTAAGTGTAACTGCATAAACATCACTGAGAACAAGGATACTTTTTTTCCATACTTTCCTTACCAAATACTTATTCCCAGAGTGTAGAATGGAATCACTGATTCATTTTAGGTGTTCAAAGAGATCAGACAGTGATTGAGACTACTTTTAATATTTTTTCTTGAAGATTTAAGGTCTCCTTATTTCCTGACATACTGTATTCTCACTGACTAAACTCTATGATTCCTGCGTTGTAACTTAGCTGTTTACTTTTGGTTATTTTTTTTGATCATTTCAATAATAAATCTCTACAGAAATGCTGTTCTTCCAGGAAGATTTATTGAAGAAATTAGTTGTTGTTTTTATCTCTCCTTCTGCAAAAATATACAAAAATGATGTAAAGTGTAAAAAAAAATTGTTCAAGGTTATATCAAGAGTTATTCCTGTACCTGGTAAACTCATATATCAAGATTACATTAGCTGTATAAGCATTAAACCTGAAGCTGCTTTCCTAGTGATATGCACAGGCATCTCACTTCTTACTGGGATCTGAAAGCAGGAGGTCAGCAGTCAGAAAGATGTTACAAGGATGGCCCAATTTTGAAGATCTGAATGATTCTAGCTACAGAAAGTTACTTTAAGCTGTATGCTAATATCACTAAGCCAGGGTGACATACTTTAGTCACAGCTCTGTTAAGTAAAGTAAAAATTATTTGTGAATTATATCTGGATAAACTGTATTTGGAAAAGGATCAGTAAGTATCTGTATTAATTTGCTATTGGAATTATTTTTTTCTTAAAAAAGGACACCTAGGTTTAACTTCATTACCCAGAACATAACTGTAACATAATCCTGACATTTTATTAACATATATCAACACAGCATTCTTTGCTGATAGATATTGTGAATACACATAAACACAGAAAACATGAGTTTAAGAAAAAAAAGGTATTAAGCTAACATGCCCTGTTATAAGGCTCTAGCTAACCAATTGCTATGCTATCAGTTACTGCAGAACAAGCATAATAGTGGCTTCAAACCATATTCTCTCTTTCATTTTCATCTTCCCACAGACTTGCATTTCTAAGGTAGGCTTCAAGTAGTTCGTTTTGATTTGAATAATTCAACAATTAATTGTTCCCATCCCTAACAGGGATGTTTGTAGCACATGTTCTGTAGTGTATCATCACAGTTTTATAGATGAGGTCATTATCTCCAGGAACAGATAGCACATACTAAGTTTTTTTTTTTTTTTGTTTGAAATAAGATATGAACATTTTATATTTAAATAAAATACATACCAATAAATATACACTTATGCATAAAATTAAAGCAATAGGTTTGGTAAATGCCAAACAAGAAAATAAAAGTTTTCAAATAATATGAGTGATATGAAGAATTAATAGAAGAATCGCATTATCTTTGTAAAAAGGAGAAACTCAGAAATTATTTCTGATTAAGATATTTGCAACCCTCTAAAGGGAAGGTTTCATTAGGACATTTAATCTCCTGATCTCTCAGTAGAAAATCATATTTGCTAGTTAGCTAAATTTATGAAAGTAAAAGTATTACGAAAGTATTACAAGAGAAATACAAGATTTTTATTTATGTTAAATAGTAATAAGGGTGATGAATAAACTACTTAATTAGACTTTTAAAATGATGTTAAAAATGTAATGGTATGTGAACTGTGTTAAATGTCTTCACTATACGATAAGAAAGTACAATGGGCAACAAATTAGTTGAAATACAGATAAATATCTGTACAAATTCTATTACAATGTAAAAGTTTTTAACTGTGATGCAAAATATACACATGAACAAATGCATTACACTTCATGAAAGACAGAATGTATTTGCTGTGAGATCATAGTGATCTAGCAAGGAAATGAACCAGCTTTTTGTCTAACCAATTTTACTCATCAAGTAGCACAATCATTTGCAGAGTGATTGTGAAACATTTCCTGCATAATTTAATAAAACTGTTACCAAGTTTATGCTACTTTTAGAAAACTATGTGACTGTAGGGTGGCACAATGCAAGCTCTCCATCAGAACGTATTTCTACCTGTTGCAAAAAAACTCGTATCCCAGTATGTGCAGAGGAACCTTGTTTGAAGGAGCTCTCTAATGCCTTGTGATACATTTTTGTTGCACACTCCCTAAGAGATCTCTTTGAAGAGCATGAAAAATCAATCTGTTTCTCAGTGTCTCTCCACCTGTAATGTCTCTATCTCCTTAAAAAAAATACATAGAAAAATAATGGTCAGTAGTAGCCACTGTTGCTAATACTACTCATCATAACAACCTGTAGTTACTGACAGCACTGCATTGTCTATGAGCAGCAAGCCATTCTGCTTCTACCCAGTTACAATGACATGAGATAAGACCTGTATCAGCTGGAGATGGCCTAATCTTTTTGGTCACATTTCTTGGACAATGAGAATGACTACTTGAAAGTCTAAAGTAAACCTAAAGTTTTCCCTATTGTTTGGGATTTTTTTAGTTTAAGAGATACTAATGTAAATGGTCAAATTATGTCAATCTTTCTTTCTTCTTCTGAGTCTCTGAAAAATGGGAGAAAAATCATAACTTCTTCTTCATGTTGTCTCTTGTCATAATCTGAGAAGAAAACTGATTTCTGTACTCTTATGAGGGTTATGTGTTAACTGCTCATTCCTTAAAACATCTGTCTTGTGCCTCATCTTCAATTTGTCACTTGAATACTGACTTAGAAGGTGATTTGGGTGATTTTAAGTTCCTACTAAGAATGAGTGAATTGCAGAAATGTTCAGTACTTGCTCTTCCTTTGATTTAGTTTATTCAGTTTTGTGTAGTCCTTTTACAGTGCTTTCAAATCACTTCAGGTAATAACTATAACCTGTGGACGTGTCCTCTGTGTGTAAGCACCAACAAGATTTATACAATAATAAGTTTCCAATACTTTTGTGTTCTTTTGGTAAAGCAAATAATCCAATGGAGTTAAATTTCAAGTTACTTAACTTTTAACTTAGTTGGTTTATCATTTACATTGAAGTTATGCATTAACCAAGACGTTTATGAACTAGTCAATAATATCTATCTGAAATGTTAATATTCAAGTGCCTAAAGGGAACTCAAACAAATTTTTAGAACACGAAGCCTCTGAAAAGCACTTCGTGATAGGTACAAGTAGAAGGTAAGGACTCTACTGTTTCACTGAGTGCTGGTTGACTTTGTTTTTATTTTTAATTATGGAGCAACTCGTAACTTACAATCTGTTGAGAGTACTTAACATGTATGAAAATTCTGATGTTCTGTAGGAGTTGTTCTTCATGCTGCACTGAAGCAATTGTTTAGAGGAATTGAGCTAGTTTATAAACAGAATAACAGGGGAGATTATAATGAACATTAGCAACACAGCAATCAGCTGGTATTTTATTTCGTGGAATTATTTGTCAAATTCACTGACAATACAACACTGGGAAGGAATACCTAGAATTAGTGTTAAATCTCTATTGTATTGTTTTGGTTTCATATTACAGTAATTTCATTGACATTTCAAAAATTATGTCAGTGTAAAACTAGAGTAACAAAGCAATGTGACAAATTCAAACTGATATTTTAATATATTTTAATTTTTTTTCTAAAATATTTACTGCAAAAACTAAGTATCTCCTCTTAGAGAAAAGAGAAGGATTTGCTGCTGTGTTTCACTTCAGCTAGCCTTCCTTCGAGGAGATAATGAATCCGTAATATATGATCCATCAGTATATACAGACAAATATAAACACATATACACATATATTTTTAAGTTCCTTTTCCTCTGACTTTGTCTGAAATTGCTGCTTTGTGACAGTATTGAAAAGCTAGAAAGATCTACAGAAGAGACAGATAAGAAAGATTCCTGCTGTCTAGTTCATTCACACCTTGCCAGCAGATCCAGGATACTGCAAAATATTTCTTCACTGTAGTAGTTGGGAGGCAAAGAAGAAAAGCAAGAAGTTGCACTTACTTCAAGCAAAACATGTTACAGAGGAAGCAACCCAGAAGGACAGAACAAATGTGTTCTGTTTCCTTTCAATACAGAGTTTATCTGAAGGGACATTAACTGGATTATTGGACACCCCACTACTTGTAGTACTGTTAAGAAAACAACAGGGAAAAAAATGTTGAAATTATTTAGTATTTACCAATTTGAATTTAGTCATATTTTGTATCAAGAGCATGTTACCTTCAGTTAGTAGTGAAAAAAATTTGGTTTCAAACTGGTTCATCTCAGAGAAAGAAACTGAGAAAATCTAATCTCTGTTTTGATATTATGATCAAATAGAAAATTACTCTGAAACACAGGATGTTATCTTTTCATTTATTTTCATTTCAGATGAAGATAGTCTGAAATAATTAACAGAATAATTAACAATACTCATTAAGTACTCTCCAGATACTGAAAGTTTGCATTAATTCATTAACTACACTTGCATTACTCTAAGTTAAGTAAGTAGTCCCATAATTCACCTGCTAGTTTTTACCAGATTCTGGTCAAATACTTCGGGATTTCAGGAATCTATGTTCCTGTGCTCTAAACAATTGCTCTAAACTATTTGGAACATAAGGTGGTTTCATTAAAATGTCAAAAAATCAGGAGGCTGGAGATGAAAAAGCCAGGCAAATTAGAATTTTTGTTTAGCTTTTCCTTTTGTTGCAATAACTTCTCTTAGTGTTTTGTCACCATTGTAAGTTATTAATGTCTTATAACATTTCAGATTAGCTTTTAGACTCTTTTCACTTTGCAAAGACAATCTTATTAAGCTATAGTACAAAGGTGGGTCACGGAATAAAGAATCATTTATTGTTGTAAGAGCTACTTTGTTTTACTCAGTTTAGTCAATAGAGTTGAAGTGCCAGTTGTTGAAGAAACTATTTTTTTATTACATTTATTATACATTTAGGAAGAACTTCCCTAGTGAAAGTTAACTTGTAAGTAAAACGATATACAGGAAAAGGCCTGTTTTGGGCTTTGTTTGCGTGTTTGTTGGGATTTTGCCTAGCTTAATGGTCAATTTTCAGAATAGTTCTCTGTGAACTGTTACATATTTTCAATATTTTATTAAACTGATAGCCTAAAATCATCCAATGCCATACTGAAGCCTCATCTTAGATCCCCTTCCCTACCAGCTCCTCCCTTCCATTGCAGCTTTTGTATTGCTCACAATACGACCTTTCTGATGTTCTTTCTAGATATTAAGGCCTGAGAATAAGCTTGAATTTAACTTCAGATCTAATTGCAAATTCTATATGCAAATACAAACATGCAAGTCTTGAGAGACAAAAGGACACGTATGGGTTATATACACAAGCACTAGTTATATCCTAAAAGAAATAAAATTAACTTTTTAGTTATTACTATACCAAGTTATGAGCATGATTATAAAAGTTGGAGAAAAATGGAAGATTATACTAGAAATTGTGTAATTGTAATTAGATCCAATGATGTTACAGTAGATATTTTTGTTTGCTTCTCCTGCAGCTGTGTTTGTAGAAGGCACAAAGGTATGTATGAATTTAGGCTTTGTGTTATTAGAATTAATGCATTGATGAAAGAAAATACTTCAAGATATTGCTATAAATTGTTAGAAGTCCATCCACCTACTTCAGGTCCAATAATATTTCCATGCCCCTAATAAGCTAGCATTCAGTAATTGTGCCTTTTAACCTCTTGGCTTTGCAGTACTAAAGTGCATTTATTTTTTAAAAAGGGCTACAAATAATATAGGTCATCACTTCATACAAACTAGACTATGTCATGCTAACAGGGTATAAAAATAACAGGCATTTGTAATGGGACATAATGAAAACAAGAAGTGAGTCAGTACTTGATCAAATCAAACTGACCTCAAATAAAAAACGAGATGTGTCTATTTTTAGTAAGATAGTATATTTTTTTATTTGAAAGTGAAACAAAAGAGGAACTCCAGTCCTGGCTATGAATTTACTCTCTTGCAAATATTCCCACATAGAAGATTCTCTAAGAATTCCACTAAAATGTTACTAGATATTACCAATGTTAGGCAATCTTTTATCATTATTTATATCAAAAAATTTATAGCAAGTACTTACATCCATTTATTAATTTACTGTGTTTTATTGACTTTTTGAAATTCTTTTTTTATTGACCATTTTGTAGTTAATTACAGCTAAATTAATATTTCAAATAATGTTATGAAAACCTTCTTTCTCTGCATCAGGGTCTTTGATCTCACTTTCTTCCCAGATCTTGCCTGCGGTATACACAGTACAGCTGAGAAATTTCAGTTCAACTAAAAAATGGAAAATCTCAAACTCAGAGAGAAAATATCTTAGATGAAAATTAAAAGTGTAATTTTGTCTGCAAACTTTAATATTTTTTTTAGATAGAGGAAGAGGAATTGCATATATTTATACTAGACTATGACCATAATTTACAAAGTCCAGGAGGAGGAAGGAGGCTGTTTTGTTGATACTCATACCTAAATCAGCTCAATAATTAGAGAGATCAAGTTCCAACTCAAAAAGGAGTCTGAAATCAATATCTGCAGACAGGAACTTCTGCAAGAACATGATCCCAAGGCCAGAGGAATGTGGTATTAGAATGAGACTGCTTTTGTATTTTCACTCACACAGACCTATCTTACCACATAGAAGGCAAGCAGGCACACTGTCTCCTGGATGCTTAATCAGTGACCTACAACATATCAGAAGAATGGAACACATATCTGTCCCAAGGTCTGAGAGTGGAGTTTATAGTTAGTCTCTAAATGTGTGTATATTTTAGAAGTAGCAGAAATTAGTTTATTATTTCAAAGTTTTTCCCTTTTTCTTTAGTAAACCGTATATCACATTTAACACAAAATCCAAGTCTAATTTTTTGTTTGCAGAACTTCACTATTATGCAGATAATGTTTTATAAATCCCTCAAAATCAAATGTTCCCTGACATGAACCACTTGCAGACCCAAGGACAGGAAATATACTCAAAAAGATTACAAGAACATCAATATCATGTGTAGATAAGAGTGACAAGACAGATAATATGAAAGTAATCAGGAGCACAGAGAAGGATGGATTTTCATCTTACATCTTCCAATATAAGTAATAGGGAGTTCCATGCGAAAGGAGATGACAGATTAAGACAAAGCAGTGCAGAAGGTTCTCCACAAATTTTGTGGTAAAACTACATGACTCCTTGCAGCAGGAAGATGCAAATGCTAAAATTTTACAGCAGATGGTGACACTAGGCAATCTGATAGAAAAAGAAATCCAGTAGGATCTATATATGTAACCAGAATGACTGGACACTATGAGAGTACTGAGGAAAAACATCATTTCCCTATGCTCTGTTAGGTATCACTTTTGTTTACTATCAGAAACTAGTTAGCTGGACCATTGCAGTGATAAAGTATGTTCACCACTATATTTTTAACAAGGTCCTGAACCCAGAGCATCACTATCTGGGAGAATTCTCAGCTATCTAAATACTAAATCTAATGGTCCACTGTGGATTAAGCTATTTTTGAAAAATTGCAGGCTTGTTTACACCTAAAGTAAAGAATTTATTTTAATAGTCATATATTTCCTTTATAGACTTGCATGTTGTTTCCTTGTCTTTCAATTTGTTAACATGAATACTAAAAAGACATGGCCTGTTTTTCAGTACACTATGAAACACATTGATACTGACTTTCATTAAATATCATATTCTGAGTTCACATGTCTCGTGCAAAGATAACTCATAATTCTAAGTCTTTGGAAACAAAAATCTTCTGACACTGCTGTCTTTAAACTGACAAATGGAATTTTCTCATCTCTTGAGATCTAATTAGATTTGCAGTGTTTTACATGCCATTCCTAAAGGGATGGTAGTTACACAGTATCTTCTGTTTATGCTATTGGTGTCACTGCTCTTCTATTACAGAAGTGGTTTTGGCCTAAGCAGGACTACTATTCTCTCCATAAAAGAAATTGTCATTACTTTTATGAAACTTATATGAGCTGATTCTACTCTATTTTCTAGTGCACACTATATTGATGTTTTGCTTCATCTACATAAAATAAAAAGACACCAGTTAAAAATATACAAAAGGAAAACAGATAAGTTTTTAAAATATGTATCAAGGTACTAAAAAAAAAAAGTCTACTTATCACGAAGAAATTCAGTTGACTTATAAAGAATTTTTTAAGAGACAGATTTCAATTTTTTTTGTTTCTTTTTTGTCTTTTTCTGTTGAGAGTTTGAAATATGTTGAATATAACTATTGGTCATATTACTTGGATTTCTCCAAAGCAAAAAATGTGAGTAAATGACAAAATAACACTTACTATTCAACTCATAAGCATGCTGTGTTCAGCTTTGTGATGTACAATGGAAATAATAAAAGAAGATGCAAAAAATGACATGTAATCCACATATAAAGAACTAGGAGAGGGAAAGGAATGCTTTGTAATGGTAGAACTGAAGAACATTTCTACTGAGACAAATCAATGTAATAAGAACAGATGAGTTATGTCCTACAACATATTTCATAAGAGTATTAGCTATCTTAAAAAGGGTAAAGAAGTGGTCTTTCTTTCCTCTCTTTTTGTAGTTATTAATTTACTTATATGACAGGTATGGTTTCTTTACTTTGAGTGCTACATAGCCACAACACAGCAGTAAAGAGCGAAGAACTACTGTAGAGACATCTGTATTGTCATTCTATAGGCAGCATCTGAACATTATTAAAGCCCTGTGTACTTTCAGTATCAAGACTGTTCCTGTCTTGACAGAAGTCTGTGGCTACTTAAAGAAGAGTGAAAAGCAGTAATATCCTGATCCTTTTAACGTATTTTTTCATAAGACTGCAATATTGGCAATGTATCTTGCAGTGCATGAAAGACATCTCTTTGTACGCAAAGATGCATATCCCCTAATAACTTCTACCAAGGCCCTGTTGAGCATGCTTCTAGATGGATTTCATAAGAAACAGCTGAGCCTTAGCAGATAGAGACAGATACCTCTTATGAACTTCATATAGTATGTAGTCTGAAGGTTACTGAAGTAGCTTCAAAAAGGGATAAGAGCACCTTACTTACATCAGATAGTAATTTAATTTAACAAATAAGTGATCTCTAGTTTCTGATATCACTACCTGTTCCTACTATCAGCCTCCTCCAATCAAATTTTAATATTCAGAGCTATAAGAAGGACAATGAGCAAATCAGAAATAAATTTATTCTATACCAGTATGACTAATCACAGACTGCAACCATTATGCGGCTTTTGCAAATATCTTCTTAACTTTAAGCAGAGTACTTGCATCTGACTGGGCATTCTGTCGTCTTGGAATTTGCAGACAAACTAATAAAAACGTGCCTGATTATACAATGATCAACAGCAGAAGTCCAGATTGACATAGAAGGAATACCTAAACAGCAGAAACTCAACAGATTGGAAACCTGAGACAAAGTATTTCTCTAGGAGATGCACAACGCTACACATTTTAAAAGGTTTCTGTGAAGCTCCTCAATCTCAATGACACAATTAATACACTTTATATGACTGCAACTGAACATCTTAAAACTTTTGGAACAATACTAAAATTGCTTCCTTTTTCTTCATTTTCCTTTTTTTTTTTAACTTTAGAAACAGGAGAGATTTTCCATGAAGCAAATCACAGAGAGATTTTCCCTGAAGCAATAATCAGGCCTTTTATGATAAAAAGAGTGAAAAAAGTAGAGAGATGGATTCTAAGCCATATGAACAGAACTGACCATTGGACAGCAAACATCTAATTTTTAAAAAGTTGCTTTGTATTTTCCTACAACGAAATATTTTTTTTTCTAAAGTAAGAGAGGGTGAAGTCAGGATTTTTCTTTGTTTTTTAATAGTCACTAATTGATTAACAACACATTAACAACATGTTAACAACATGCACCCATGAATTTTGGTGTTTAGCACACTGGTATAGTCTACATATTATCTAGATGTCAGTCTTTACTGCATATCTGATCTAATCAGAAATGTTGAGGTTATGATTGGTACTCAACTAGCATTTTGTAGTTGTGGTGTATCAATCTTTATAAAAATATTACTTTCCTCAATCAGGATGTCTTTCATGTCTTTTAAAACCATGAACAACCAAACAGCTATGCTGACACTAATTAAGTCTTAAAGTACCTTGGTAAACGGTATTTGTAGGTTGGGTTATCATGAAAACAATAAAAAGTAATTAACATAATGATATGAAATATCAGGAAAAAGGTTAACTTGTTAGAGACTTTTCATTCCTGTTCAGATACTTTAAGTGTGTAGAGGTTGATCAGAGTGCTAACTGATTGTTGATTGATAGAGAAGCCCCACTGACCATTACACTCAGGTGTTAATTGTTTTGTAATAATAAAGGTTAACTACTTAACAAGACTAAGGACCTTAAAAGGCAGGGCTGGGGGCACCAGGGTACCTCAGTGCCTGAGCACCAGAGGAGAGAACAGGACGTACTCTGTGTGGTGGATGTCGCAAACTGCTAAACCTACAATACCAGCAAGGACATCAAGTGCTGGAAGGGCGGCCAGCTCTGCGCACCCAGGGCTTTGGGGCGGCTTGCCGCTAGATTGAGGTTACATTGTCTGGATCCCTGACACATCGCCTCGTCTAGATCCCCAACAAAGCACTGTAGATATCTTAAGGATATTAAGATAAACAAGATTGGGTTTGTATTTATTAAATACAATCCCAAGTTCCGAATCCAATATTCAGAATATCTGGTCAGTGAGGTAGCTCAGGACATTGACTTAGATACTAGATGATCAACTGAGAAACCTGTATTTTCAGTCTGTCATAAATCTGAATAAAATTTTCTTTAAAATTGATCAACAGAGCACTGGAACAGGCTGCCCAGAGAGGTTGTGGAGTCTCCTTCACTGGAGACATTCAAAACCCACGTGGATGCATTCCTTTGTGATGTACTCTAGGTGACCCTCCTCTGGCAGGGGGGTTGGACTAGATGATCTTTCGAGGTCCCTTCCAACCCCTAGGATTCTGTGATTCTGTGATGCATGTAAACCAAATATATTAGCGTTAATAAAGAGAAATCTCTTGTGAAACTCCTTTTTGTCAACAAGTTAGAGTTGTGGCTATCAACTTCTACTCAAAGAAATGTTTCTGTAAATTCCTCATTTGAGTAAAATCACAACAGAAAGTTTTCTTAAGCTATCTATTTCTTTTCTTTTTTTTGTTGAATAAAAAAAATAAAATAATTAGAGGCAAGCATGGATTTTCTTTGGACTATTAAAACTGAAATTCTCTGAAGACAGGGAAGAAAAGCAGCAGTTCAGGAAACGTAAGTCGGTTAAAAGGTCAAAGGTAACAAAGATGACAAAGTGGGTAGTACACAACAATTAGTCATTTATGATTTAAAAGACAGAGGTGCTGGATCATTATGCCATTTCTGCAAATTTTCCACCCTCTGTGCAATTATGCTATCATGGCTGCTTAAACCATGATGTCTGGTGTTGCATAATGGACTTGACATGAGAGTTGCTTATCTTCCCTTAAGAGCATGTGCTCCTCTTGACAGCTCACTCACCACATCTCATGTGCTAAAACTGAAAGATATCTTTACTGTGGGCACCAAGTCCAATATTGCTTCACTATGAAGCTACTGCAGTTAACAAACACATACAGCTTGGTACCAGCAGACAATCTGGCTGTAGGTATTCAAACAGTATGAAAGAAAAAAAAAAACAACAAAAACAAAACCACAAACAAAACAGATATATGAGACAAATTCTCAGGCTCTTAAATTCACTGATTAGAGTTCTTCAGATTATGTAGTAAACAATCTCACTTAGAAAGGTCACTGAGAGCAACAGGTACTTGCCAGGAATGATCTTGACTGCAGTCCTCAAGATCTATCTTAGGAATGGTACAACAAAGTAAGCTTAGGCATAACATATTTCAGGCAACACTGGAACTGGTCTTTGTCATTTTACAATGTGTTTCATGCCACTGCTGCCAAAACTATTTCACATAGACATATATATATTCTGCCATACCGGATAAATCATTGTGAGGAAAGTATAAATCTTTTCCCATAGCATGTAAGAGAAAATAACAATATTAAGATAAACACACTGTAGGTCAGTAGGTACAGAGACATCTTGTCAGGCTTGATTCAGCTACTGTGTTGACTAATAAGTACCTGTCTACAACTATTCAATCTGAACACAAGAATTCATGTTGCTGCTACTGCTGATCTTGCTCTAAAATATTTCAAGCAGGGAAATATTTATTGTCTGTATGTCAACTAATCCAATTATTTATGATTCCTAGAAAAGGTCACAGAAATAATTTCCCCTCTACCTCTTTCTCTCATTCTTCCTTTCTGTCTCTCTTTTCTTACGAATAACTGGGGACACTATTACCAAAGCTTCTGAAATAGGAGAGTAGACTTATTTTTGTGTGCAGCTATAGGGATTTTTGTTGCAGACAACCAAAATCAAAGACAGTACTTCCTAGTTGACACAGTCATGTTTACTTGGGAAAGGTGTTCATTAATTGGGGACCTTATTAATGTGTATAAATACCTAAAGGGAGGATGTCAAGAGGATGGAACCAGGCTCTTTTTAGTCGTGCCAACCAATAGAATAAGAGGCAATGAGCAGAAACTAATTCACAGGAAATTTCACCTGGACATGAAGAAGGATTTCTTTACTGTGTGAGTTATTGCACACTGAAACAGGCTGCCCAGAGAGGTTGTGGGGTCTCCCTCACTAGAGATACTAAAAAACATCAGGATGCAATCCTGTGCCGTGTGCTCTAGAATGACCCTGTTCGGACAGGGAGGTTGGACCAGATGACCCACCGTGGTCCCTTCCAACCCCACCAATTCTGTGATTCTATGATTCTGTAATTAATATGACAGTGGAATAATAAAAGTGGGACATTTGGTTCGATTTTTATTTTCTGGATCAGTGTGTTTTTCTATAGAGCGTGTTTTATTGCTACTGCTGATATCAAAGTCATACTATAGTTCAGTTCAGTCAAAATAAAAGTGAAATTATTATATAATCATAAAAAAACATGAAAATGTTCAAAAAAGAAACAACCAATTCAAACTGTGTCAGGTGGAATTAGAATTCTGGTACCCTAATGCATGTGATGTTTACATTAGCAAGAAAAAAAAACTCTTCTACAACTACAGTGCATTACAGCCACTCATGAAACAATGCATTTCCTTTCACAAGTTCATGAATCTTGAGAATGATGTAAGATGTAAAGTGTCTTCAGTGGGAAAAATAGTGAGATTTTTTTGAAAATGCATTCCTGATCCCAGCTGAAACACTAATGAAGGCAATTCATTTTAAATAGCCTGCAATTCTAATATCAGAATTCTGATGATTTTAGAAAGCTACATTCTTGACATAAGAAAGAGATCAGTCATTTACTGCTTAGAAAGTATAAAGTTTTGACCATTCCTAGTAATTAAAAGGAACTAATTTTGTAGGAATTAGATCATTATATTAAAAAGGTGATATCTAGTTAACCATTTACATTGCCATTAAGATAAAGTGAAACCAAATGATATATTGGTATATTGATATATTGAAACCAATGATATACCACTAATGAGATTTCCCACTCCGCTTTGCAAGGTGTTGGCCGTAACATACCACACCTGAAGTGTTTACACTAATGCACACAGCATGAGAAATAAACAAGATGAAATTGAGGCCTTCACCCAGTCTCAGAGATTTGATATCACTGGCATAAGCGAAACCTGGTGGGATGAATCCTGTGATTGGAGAGCCATATTGGACGGGTACAGACCCTTCAGGAGAGATAGGCAGGGCAGAAGAGGTGGGGGAGAGGCTTTGCATGTTGTGGAAGGGCTAGAATGGCAGTGGCACAACCGAGAGTCTCTGGGTAAGAATCATCAGACTAATAAACAATGTGGACATCATTGTGGGTATATACTACAGACCTCCTGGTTAGGATGAGGATGCTGATGACCTGTTCTTCAAGGAACTAAGGGATGCTTCAAACCACCCTTTTCCTTAAGGGGGACTTTAACTTCCCAGAATTCAACTGGGAGAAACATACAGCCAGCAATTCCAGGGCCACAAGACTTCTAAGCCACTTGGGTGACTGCTTCTTGGATCAGGTCATAAGGGAACCAGATCACAAGAATGCCCTCCTCGACCTGCTGTTTGTCAACAGAGTGGATCTTGTCAATGGAGTGGAGACTGGAGGTTGTCTGGGACACAGAAATCAAGAGGTGATCACGAATCTGGAGAGATCCCGGTTGACTGGAATCTGGTTAATGTTGTTCCAATTTTCAAGAAGGACAGGAAGGAGGACCCTGGAAATTACAGGCCAATCAGTCTAACTTCAGTGTCTGGTAAAATTATGGAAAAAATCATTCTGGGGAGCATTGAAAACCACCTGAGGGACAACGCTATCATCAGTCAGAGACAGTAGGGCTTCATGAGGGGAAGGTCCTGCTTGTCAAACTTGATTTCCTTCTATGACAAGGTAGCCCACCTAGTCGACCAAGGGAAGCCAATGGATGTAATATTCTGTCTCTCAC
>VZRW01007411.1:0-23389 GCA_013398125.1 Aegotheles bennettii
CCCCTACAATTCTGTAATTCTGTAATTCTATAATTCTTTTAGTAGAAAAAAAACACAGCTCGTATTTGATGGAGAGAGAATATGCAGATATGTTTAAAAGGTTGTTTCAATATTTGCTTAAGATTTTTCCTGTGAAGCTATTTCCTTTAACACAGAGTTATCACTTCTATTATAATAGACTACACAAATATTAGACTATGTAAGAAAAAGATGAGCAATAAAAGTATGGTAGGGTTGAAATGCTGATACAATGTTAACATGTTAAGGAATCCAGATAATATCCGAAAGATGTTCATGCATTTTTATAATACCGACCCTGAATGCTAAGCTGCACAGGACCTGTTTATGGAGTTAGAAGTTTCAGAAAGGATCGAAGGTTGCAATGCCATATACAGACTGTTGCCATCATTTCCTTTGCTGGATTTGGTTTCACATAAAATTTTCAGCATGTTACTCTTCTTGCAGTACGTGACCATTTCTGCAGAGGCACACTACTAATGAAGAGGCTTTGAAGAAAACCAATAGTTACACTGTCATACTGCATTAACAAGATAAAACAGTCCTTGCAGAGCCCAAACCCAACAGCAGACCTCTTTGGTTCAGCAAGGCCCTTCAGTTTGAACTCACTGCTCCAGCTGTTTGGTTTGAATTTTAGTCTCCCTCTGTAGTATCTTTTCCTGTGTCCTGGTTTTACCGGCTCATTTGGGAAGCTTTATGAAGCCATCACACAGTCTCATGGGATAGGCAGGGAGCAATACATCTGTAAAAGCTAGGCAAGACCTCAGAAATACCAAAATAAATAATTTAGCAAATCCTCCCACCCACATTAATAATTTTTTCAGAGTACAGTACCCAATTATATAATTTTAAAATTTGAAATTAAAATGTACTAGCACAAAATATTCTAAAATCTTGGAAATTCTATATCAAGATATGAACTTTGCAGACCATTTCTATAATATGAATTGATGTCCAAAAATGGGCTCCATCCAAGTGAAAGAGCCATAGAATTATAATTTTTATGCTCTATGGTCACAGGATGCTTGTACAATCTGTCATGGTGCCTAAGCCTGGTGCCTAAGCCATGGTGCCTAAGCTGGTTACAGAGGCAAGATAAGGATTCAAGAGCCTTGGGTATATGCAAGTGCTGGTTTTTTGAGTTTGGAGAGTTTTGGAGATCGAGATCTTCCCCTGTTTATCACATACACCTAGGTGCATGTTTTTGGGAAAAGTTATATTTCTGAGTATAGAAATTAAGATGTTTGTGCTGAGTTTGGCTTTGATTGTCATATCTGTTACTCATTTTTTTCAAAAAACACTCAGTGAATTGTTCTGAAAATCTGGTCTCTTACAGCAAAGCCAAATGGGAAGACTGAAGCAGTATGAATGCAGTGTGGATGGGAACTTTGATTTTTGTCTAGCCATAGTGCAGAGATATATGTTAACTTTCTTTATTAGAGCAAGAGATAATTCCTGGGGAAGTTGTTATCTTTGTGTAAAGTATGTATTGTTTCTACCTGATAATCTACACTTTTTCAAACAAACATTCTAGGGGAAATCACGCTTTCTCTGACAAAACTTTTGCAGCTTTTCACATGATGAGGAATTTATCTTTACTTTGTCATTGTAGTATAATAACTGTGTGGATAAAGTGTAACATGAATGAGTATTAGTGTTCCAAAACAGTAGTAAGCCTTGCTTTTTTTTTCCCAGTTCTTTAAAATGAAACTATTTCACCCCATACATCTATTCCTTTGGTTCGTATCATGCTACTGAACTAGCTATTGAAATAGCTGTAACATAAATACATTTCTTATCAAGACAAATGTGTAATGGTGACACTTTTCTGTTTATTTCCATTTACAGTATCTCCTAAATATTGGTGTCATCTCCTAAATTTTGACAGGAGCTAGATGGTATTTGGATAAGACATGATGATTTGAATAATGTTACGAGCAACTTTTTCCACTGTATATCAAACTGAGAGTTGTAATATATTCTCTTAAAATGCCCAAGAATTAAAAAACGGTTTTACACATAAAGTTAATGTCTGAGGTATGTTTCTTCTATGCAGGTTTTTCATTTTGAGACTTAAAACATACTGTTTCATTTTCAAACAAAGACAAAATTCCACTAACAGAAAATAATGTTGAAAGACACCATAACATGCTCTTCATATTGCACTTACACTCATTTACAGTCTGGGTACTTGACCTCTGCTATTAGTAGTTAGAATACAAACATTCCCTCTTTCATATGTGATTTTTTTTATTTACAAATGCAAAAAGGGGTGTGCTAATATGCCTGTATAGCTCTAGCAATCTGATGTTTTCAGTACTAAACCCTCTGATTTCTATGTATATCTATACAATAAGTAATGTTTTCTACTTAACATTCCATTAAATACCAACTGGACATTCTTCGTCCTCTAAGTGGAACTCCTTCATAGTGATAATTTAAATGTAACATATTTAACTTGAGTTGACTGAATTGTGTGGTAAGTAAAGAATATGCCTGTATTTGTAGTTTGGAAGTGCTTTAAAAGCAATATAGCAGAAAAGTGCTGGAAACACTGTTTTTCTCCATACTATTAGGCAACTGACTGCTGCTCTTCATGCTAATTCTGTCCAACATATTTGCCCATGACAAACGTGAAAATACCTGTTTTGGGTTTTTCTAAGAGTATATGTACGGTTTGCTGTGAGACACTTTTCAGATGCAAACATTTTTTGTCTAAGAATGGAGGAATATATCAAAATCAAAATTATTATATTAGTTTGATATGAACTTAGTTACTAAAGATGTAGTAGCCATAGGATTCTCAGTATTTTAGGAAAACTGCTAATGATTTAGAGTGATGAACTACCTTTGTATCATTTTGCTTGTGAACTGGTATGTGCAAGTAATTTGGATTAACAGTCTAGAAATAGAAGTCCAAAAATATATAAAAATATTTATATTGTTTCTTCACTCAGATTTTGATGCTTTTAAGAAGGTAAGAAATGTGAAGGTGAATGTTTTCTAAGCAGGTCATTGAATTTGTATTTCCCAGAACTTTTTGAGTATATAGAAACCAAGTTCACAGACCAATAATGGCCTCATTACCTTAAATAAGCTTCCCAATTATTATTTTTTTTTCAATTTGT
Source organism: Aegotheles bennettii (assembly GCA_013398125.1). Lineage (NCBI taxonomy): Eukaryota > Metazoa > Chordata > Aves > Caprimulgiformes > Aegothelidae > Aegotheles > Aegotheles bennettii. The sequence goes on from VZRW01007411.1 coordinate 3,147, forward strand.
GGTATTTGCTTCAATTGAAAGATGTTGTATGCTTTGAGAAAATACTTCAGTTGATGACTTTGGATCCAAAATAAGCCCTTTTCAGCAGCTTATGTAACACTGGGGCGCAGCCAAGAGTCAGGTGTGTCAGCACCACTCTGCCCAAATTAGTGGGCCTTGCTGAGAATTCTCTGCTTTCACAGAATCACAGAATCACAGAATGTTAGGGTTTGGAAGGGACCTCAAAAGATCATCTAGTCCAACCCCCCTGACAGAGCAGAACAACCTAGATCAGGTCACACAGGAATGCATCCAGTCGGGTTTTGAATGTCTCCAGAGAAGGAGACTCCACAGCCTCTCTGGGCAGCCTGTTCCAGTGCTCTGTCACCCTCACAGTGAAAAAGTTCTTCCTTATGTTCACCTGGAACCTCCTATGTTCCAACTTGTACCCGTTCCCCCTTGTCCTATCCCTTTTTCTTAAAAGTTCAGGATAATACTTCTTTGTCTTTAATCTGCCTGATGAGAAGTAAATGATTTGCATTTCTGATTTGCCTCACTTATATCATATGCAATTTTTGCCTACAGATTTTCCACATGACGTATGATCTGGCCAGTGCTGTGGTGAGAATCTTTAATCTGATCGGAATGATGCTGCTGCTGTGCCACTGGGATGGTTGTCTGCAGTTTTTAGTACCATTACTCCAGGATTTCCCACCAGATTGCTGGGTGTCCCTAAACGGTATGGTTGTAAGTATTGTTCATTTTTCATTGTGCTTTCTAAACATTATTTTTCTAAAGAGTTAGCTTCAGATTTAGGTGTAAAAATACATGCCTAGTAATACACTACCCTACGAAGTTCACTTTTGGGGTTTGTTGGCTGGCTTGCTAATGAACTAAGTTTGTTTTGTAGCCCTAATCATCAATAAAATTATATTAACGGATATATTAACTGATTGTCAGTAACTGAGCCAGAAAATACTTTCAGTTTTAAGGTCATTTTAATTTATTAACCCACATTCCCTCGGAAAAGCCACCAAAAGAAATCTGGAAACATTCCATTCACCAGTGCTTTCGGTTTAGGGTGTAGTTTCAGAGTGCCCCTGCAGGTATATTATTGATCTTTCTTTCATCTAATGTTGTCCTCGATTAATATATTTACCTTTGTGATAATTTTGTATGTGTGAACAGACTGTTCAAGGGTGGAACATGGCTGTACCATTTTTGTAAGAAAGGATAATGATGTTCTTCTGGCTTGACATTTGTCCTAAGGATCAATGACGATGAGAAATTAGGTAGTTTTTATTAAGTCATATAATGAGGTAATACACAGAACATTTTCATAGGAAATACACTGAAAATTTATTGAAATGTGCCCGTACTAAAAAGAAAAGGCTCCAAGGAACTCTTTCAGTTGCTGCCTGAATACATGTGTCTGTCCAGTTTTTACAATTTTAGAATCCATAAAACAGTGCCTTTCCTGTAGATGGACATCTTGCTCAGTCCCATGTATTTCTGTGGTAGAAGCATAACAGTATTTGTTCCTTTGGGAATGTAATACTGCACGTTACTGTGGGAGGTCATTGACTAAGGTTGTCAGTCATACAGACAAGTATTTGCAGTCATCAAGCAACATTTTTAATGATAAGCAGCATTCTGACATCTCATTGTGCAGCTTTCCTAAAAAAAAATAGTGACATATCTTCAAAAAAGGGATTGCTACAATAAAAGTAGGTCGCCAGGATGCTGACTGGCACATCTTCCTATTCTGTTGCATTCTGGGTTCTGCTTTGTAACATCTTCCATTCACATTTAGAAAGAGTACATTTTCTACCAGCTTGTTAAAGGTCTGGATGAAAAACATACTAGTGAGTGAAAGGAAACCTTGGATTACACTTGATTGAAGTATTTAACTTTTAAAAACTAGAACTATTAAATTCTCTCTCCTCCAGGAGAAGAGCTACATTTAACCTAGGAAGACTGTGCACGTGCTCAGGGAGACCCTTCTTACTCTTGAAAATAACCTTTTTGAAAGTTGCACCTTTTTTTTTTTTTTCCTTGTCTGGCAACTGGATCTGTTACTGTTAATGAACATTGTGGGGAGATCTGAAAATTGAGCAAGACTATGTTCATAGCATGGGTAGTCTTTCAGTTCTGTGGCAAGAGAAAGAGTTGTTTACTGCCATCCTGAAATCAGGAGCATAGCTAAGACCACTGTTGGGGGAAACAACTAGACTTTTCTTCTGATCCTGTCATGATGTATAAGACATTTCCTGATTGCTTACTAGGCTCTGGAAGTGAATTCTTTAGCACTGAGTACAAAGAAGCCATCATGGAATATCAGTCCTCTGAAATGACTTTGGGAATAGAAGGATGGTGATGATGACAGTGATTATGATTATATGCTTCGATGGTGTATTCAGAGTCTAACTGACTTCTGACCTTGGAATTTGAAAGGGCTCCAGGTTCCTGATACTGGAAGTGCTTTGGAAAGTGAGGTACCTTACTCCCCTGCTATACTGTAGCATAATAACAATTTAATCTACTCTGAATTGTAATTTGGTTTTTTTTACTGAAATGACTGCTCCTAATACTGGGATGCTCAAATGCTATTGATACAGAAAGTCCGGTAAGAATCTTATTATTTCTTCTTATCATAAATTCTTTATCTGTGAACTGGTAGAGATTGCCACATCAAAAGGCCAATACTGTCAGGAAGAGGAGGTCTTTCCCTAGCCCCAGCTAGTGTACCTTTCTGTCAGTTTTCCCATCTACTCAGATTTTAGTCAGAGATTTCAGTAGATTAGTAGGTAAAGATAACTCCTTACACCAGCATACATCTGGAGATTTGTTCAAATTTCTGTGTCAAATAATATTGAAATGCAACCCCTCAAGGAAAGGCAAAATTGCCCCTCTTTGAATTTCAATCTTTTTTGATTTGGGGAGAGCTTGTGTGAGCAGTTCCTGGGTTTCACATGTGGCTCCAATGTACATTTCTCAAAATGACATTATTGCAAGGGCTAACCTCAGGCTAATACACCAATTTTGCTTCTAACTAAAATTTTAACACTTATTAATTATGATTATTGGCTGGAAGACTTATTCAAGCCAATGTGTGCTCAGGCAGAAAAGTTAGTTTTCCAATACGCAAGTGAGTTGCAAGCCAGAGCATTTGCAGTTAACCTGATGATAAAGGAAGTAATAATGCCATCAGGATGACATGCTGTCTCCTCAATTGGCACACCCCAGAGTACTCTTCCAGCCCATAGTTCCCTTCTATCTTGCACATTAGTTGCCTCAGCCTGCAAGGTGCAAGAACTTCTAAAAGCCTTCTCATGAAAGCTCCTTCTTCTGTATGAGCTGATATGTGAAAGTATTCAAATTTCACAGGCACAATCATGGTTTTACTTTATAAATACTGTTAAAAAAATAACATAGGTTAAATTTAATGTCACAATGGAATGGGGTAATGAAATCCAGCTGCATTTTGCTTCCTGCCTTTCTGAACAATGTGCCTAAATGCTGTTAAAACAAAACAAATTGGTTGGATTTTCATCTTTGAAAAGATGAGAAAAGTGTCATAGTGCATCATGAAGTAGACTATGAAATGAAATGAAATGAAATGAAATGAAATGAAATGAAATGGAAAGCCCTCTCTGTATAAGAGAATAAGGTCACCACTGATTAATACTACACCAAGCTTCAGCCTGAGTAGTTCAACAAAAATATTCTGATCACATTGTGATATTGTCAGTAATAATAGTAATAAACCCATACTGTATCTGTACACTCAGATTGACCTTCTTGGCCAGTTCCTAACATTGGCCTTCATGTTGCTAGGAAATGAAAGCCAGAGCTGACATCTTCCTTTAATTTTTCTAAATGTGATCCCACTTCCCTGCTTTTGTATCTTTACTGACATTGGATTGCACTGACTTTATTAATACTGTGTTACTACTGACAGGCAGGATCTTGTGCTCTTCCAGAATATCTGATGCACTTCTCTTTAAAATAAAAAAAAACGGTAATTATGATATAAAAATACTGTTATTTCCCCCTCATTTTAAATTATGTTCCATTACAGAAAAAATGTCCATTACTTCTGCAAGGGTATATGGCTCTCTGATCCCATTCCTATTTTTTTTAACACTAGGATAGTGAGTTTCATTCCTAAAAAAGTATCTTTTCTGGAGAAGTTTTGCAGACTTTTCTGATGATTCTGTCTAATTTTGCCTTGGCTCAGAAGCCTATTATCCACAGCTCCTTGTGTGATTTATCCTCAGTTTTCTGATCTACGTTGCTTCAGACTAGTGTACTTCCATAATGACTCACAGACCAAGCATCATTGTCATGACTCAGAGTTTGAGCCAATAGTTCTTCAGAAAATTAGGAGTAAAACTTGCTGCTGAAACCAGGTGAGGCAGAAGAAAAGAAGAACACAGTCATTCCCTCCTATAGTCAGTTTGTGCAAGCTGAGATTCTGCATTTGGTGTCACCTGCAGTGAATTATAAAAACACAGTGTGTAATTCCCAACTGATGAAAAGTTATAGCCAGATCTTATATGGAGCAGAGTTTCAATGCAAGTAGAGATGAGACATGGCATTTTTGCCACTCATGCCATTTGGCCATCAAAGCGTGACACTTGCAACAAAGCATCCCTTGCAGTTGATCATTAGTTTTTGTTGTACTGGAATTTCACTTTGGCTTTTCATATCACCTATGGCAAAGACTCAAAGGCATGTTAGTCCTTGAAGAAACAGTATCTGAAGATCTTCGACCTATATTTTCCTGTCTAGATTTGCAATAATTGGTTGTATGGTTAGGAAAATATGTGCTCCTTTTAGCAAGATATTTACATGGCATTTCCAGATTTTTCACATATGTTTCCTTAGTCAGATAAAAATCTAGCAGGGAAGTATAGAATCTAACTCGATGGGTGAGTTTTTTAAAAGCCAAAAGGGATTTTAAAGGTTTTGGAAAGGGCTTGCTTTGCTGTCATTTCTCATGGCAGTCAGCCAATGTTTGCTCAGCAAGAACCCTTCAGGTACTCTGGTTTCTTTGTTTTAGCTTTTCCTTACTGTCCTTGCAGTTTTATTGTTTGCAACTTTTGAGAGTTTTTAGGTTTTGGATTTGGTGAAGTGGGATTTTGCATTGTATTAACTCCCCTTTGTGTCACATCATTTCCTCAGAGGCAAAAGAAATCAGACATTAGACTTCAGATCTTCATCTCTGACAGTATCAGCATTGCTAGGAAAAAAATTTGGGAATTTCTGCCATAGAGGCTGAGAGCCCCTCTCATTATAAAATGAATGACTTAAATGAATACTTGATAGGGAAATTCAGAAATGCAGAAAATGGTGAGGATTTATAATGCTGTAAGAACTATGCTAACATATGTATAATATGCACAAAACTATTTAGCAATAACGCACAGAACTTTGATTTTAATTCTCAACATTTCTTAGTAATGAAAACCGTTTTCAATTGCAGTCACATATTTTTTTCAATAAGATCTCTGCTTTACTTGGTGAAGTTCAAGGAATTCATTATAGTAATTTGATCTGTTATTCAACATTGGGATTTCTCCTGTTTGATAGTGTATCAGTTTATCACCTTCGTCCCTACAGTTGGCCATTAGGACAGCTAATCTTCTCAAGATATTTCTGCATTTGATCATTATGTGATAGTCATAATTTAGACTATCACAAATGTTTTTGAGTACCTTTTTATTATGTGGAAAGATATTGTAGGACCATGTTTAAAGTGTTAGATTCCTGTGACTTCATTTGCAGTGCTGAGCAATAAATGCTTATGTAAATCAAATACCACACTCAAATTCAGTGCTTAGAAAATATGGAACATATGGACATCATCTGATTATTAGAGGCACTGAGGATCTCGAGGTATACTACTACTCTAACATATTGTATACTCACATGTTTATATATAAGTGAGTCTATTTAGTTATAGCAATGCTTCTAGGAATAGAATAGAGATTGAAATTACCTATCAGAGATGGACTGTGATCAAAATTAGGATTATCGTCCAACTCAGATAGGTGCTCTATTTACAACACAATTTGGCAATATGGTAATACCAATTACAACAATATGTATCTGACATTCTTAGGACCAAGGTATCCATAGTTTGGGAATCTAAACCAAATAGTAATAGCCCTTCTATTATGTGCAGCTGTTCAGAATTCAGTTATTGCTCTCTTTTGCACACAGCACTGACCTAGTCACTGAGGTCAGTCCATTTTCCCCTCTATCAAGATGATCATGACCTGTTTCAGTGAATTGGGATCAAGTATTAGGCCTAAAGATATATTAGCTCAGGAGAATATGTTAGTTCATGTGATTTGACACTGTAAGAAAACTGCAGAGGAAAATTTTGTAGATGTGCCATGCTAAATGACAAGTTGTGTTTAATGCAGACTGAGGACATGTGTTAACTGCATTACCAAAGTTTTATGTCAAGCTATAGAGGAGCAGAGAAATGGGTTAGTTGAGGACACTGTTGATTTAACTCAGTGTGTCATGATCACTGAAGAGGAAAACAAATCAAGTTCTCATTTTTACAATTGCTGTGGCTTTAGGAAGACTACATAGGTTTTGGCTTCTGCTTTTTTCTGTTCTCTGACAGGTTAGCAGGTCATCCACTACTGAAGGGCTAGAAAAGAAAATAATAATAACCTTTCCTTCATACCTTCTTGCCTTTAGTGTCATATTCTATCTAATTTTGCTGATATATCCTGTACTTTTGGACTGTGTATTTTGGACAGTTGATTTCTAAGGTGCTTACATAAAAACAGTGATTAGATTTCCCGTACCTCATATTTATTGAAAATATTTATTTATAGTTTTTTCTGTGTATTGATTTCTGCCAACAGGAAATTATTCCAAATAATGAGGAAGTTCCTGTGATCAAACCAAACATCTATACAGTATACTTTAAAAGTTATTTCCATCATGGCTGCTGTTTGTCCTAAAATTTGTATTCATTTGTTTCATTCATGTTATTTTCTTACTATTTCTTTTTTTCTTTTATGTTTTCTGGTCATTATTTGTCTCTTTCAAGCCATGAAACACTGGTGCAGTGTTGTTCTTCTTTCTGAAAATCTGAAACATAACAGAAACTGATTTAGATCCCGTGAAAGTCAGGCCTTACTGGTTGCCTAACCTAAAACAGTGAGAAATGCATTCACCTTCATGACTTACTACCTTTGATGTGTTCTCAGGTTATCATTTTGAGCTTATTGTGTTAATAACATGAGCTAATTGACACCTAGAACCTTCAAAGTTGAAAAATAAAGGTGCAAAATCATTTACAGGAAGGTTTAAAACTTCCTAGAAGTTTAATGTTAGAGAAAGTTTTCATGTTACCCATGAAGATTTGGATTACAACTGAGACAAAAGTGAAAAGAATCCTTCAAAGAAGGTATTCCCAGTTGTAATCACACAATTCCACCAACTTTGGAAATTGTTCAGTATTATGAACTCAATTACTGTCAGAAGCCATGCTACCTTACTTTATTCTCACTGAAATACTTCAAAGTTAATGTTGTAGTATTGATGTCATTATTTAATGCTGATGGTGATAGTTATTTCAGTAGATATTCGTGCTCAGTGCTTCAGAGAAAGGATCTAAATTAGGACACCCATGTTTCTGAGTGTTGATTGTAACACTGTGTTGCTGATGTGATAATAGGTGCTAAAGAGGATGACTTCTGTAATGAATTAGCTGGCTGCTTTGTGTGCTTCTGTTTCAGATAGACAGGTCATCTTCCTTATATGGGATAAGAATAATGAAACAATTAGAGGAAGTATGCAAAAGCAAATTGATGTAACTAATAGCTACTAGCTTTTGTCCACACTTTTTCTTCATTATCATAAGAACTAGAAGGAAATTATCAAGATGCGGGTGTAAGGAGGGACTGACCCATTTATCATCAAAATTTAATTTCCATGCTTCCCCCCTCAAGAATCAATCCAATATATGAGTACTTATACTGTGTCTTGTGAAGAGATTTCTGGTAACTGTGAATTATAAAATATTTTATGTAAACCTTAAATTTAAAAGAATACAAGATACAGGACATAATATGGTTGAGTCTAATGCTGTGTTTGATAGACATTCTAGGAAAAGTAATAGATGTCGTAAAGCATGCCTTAAGACATTTCTGTAATAAAAGATGTGAACTAAAGCAGAAACATAAGTTTGACCTGTCATATTTTAAAACCTTGTATCCCTCATTTGCCTTAGAATGAATATTCAGGGCGAGTTATAAGCTCCTCATGGCCAAATGCAGCTTCTCTGTTGTAGAAGACAATGTTCCTTTTGTTCTGAGGAAGCTGAATCAGTATATTTTGCTCTGTCCCTGTAAATTTAACAGTAAGTGTTTATCTGCATGTGGTGGTATTCCATGTTAAACTGGGATATCAGTGTGGAACAATTATTATGAAGTAGCTCTCCATGGGTGGCCTTTTCTCCTGTGACTGGAAAATCCGAAAACCAAACCCTTGGAATATATATGCCAGAGCAAATTTCCCAGAATAAGTCCAGTTGTGGATACATCCAGATGAATAACATTCATATATAGCTGTTCTTCAGCAAATCTTTGTCTTTTTCATTGCACACCTGTATTAATATCCACAGTCTAATTCGTGATCTGTGTACTGTACAACAGGATAAAGATAATTTGCTTTGCACAAACTGTATATTACTGCCAAGGGGTCATTATCAGCCATATCACAATCAGGTTTTCTCAAGAGCATGAACTTTGCTGCATTTAAGTGAGGAGTTTTGTCATATCAAATTTGAATTTTCTACCAATGGCTATTCAATACCTGACTTATCCTAATATCGAAAGTACATCTGGAGAGAAGTCTGTATTGAGATGCAATTAGACATAAAAATTGGCCACCTGAAATTATGCATTTAGAATGCTTACATTTCACATTAGAAGAGACCAAAGCAAGATACGTTTTTCTGGGTCATTTTATTTATTATTTCGTATTTTCACTTTAATTCAGAATGAAACTAAAAGCTAAACAAGGAGAATTCCATGTGGAACTGGAAGTCTCAAATTGCATTCAGTTCTGGTTATGAAAACATGAGAAGAGCAGGAAAATATATGCCATTATTGTTTGCTTTCATTTGTTTTAATCTACTGATTTTTCTTGATATCTCTGCTGGTTTTGCTCATACTTTCTATAAATACAAGCCAAGGATTTACACAACTGTTTCAGATTTAGGCTGTACATATTTTGTCTGCTTTAAAAGAGTAGGATAATTTTCTTTTAACGTTATTCCTACCCTCCCTTTTCCTGCTCTTTCTGCTTTCTGCACATACACTTGTTTGAGCAGACTCAACTTGAAGTAATGCAAATAGAGGAATAAAACTTTCAGAAAGTAGTGTAATTTAGTAGAAATGATGGAAAGGATTTTCCATAAAAGTACAATAATATTTCACAAATTTTACATTATCTGAAATGTGCAGCATGTTATTTAACATCACTATTTGTGAGTAAATTTAGTATAATATCTTCTAGATAGTCTGTGTATAGATGTCTATGTATTACTTGCATGAGCAAGCAATGAGCACTTTATTGTATCAATTACTTTAAACATTAAATGCATCTTTAAATATATTGTTTTCTTTTTGCTATCTGGATTTTTATGTCTGTTTCATTTACTTTTTAGAAGATACTACCGATAAAATAAGGAAAAGAACAAAGCTCTGTGTTGAGATTTGGCTTGTCTATATACCACTTGTAATAATTTCCAGTGGGTTGTTTTTCTCATGTGATAGGAATATCAAGCTTATAATTAAAAAACTGCTGAGTATCTATTTAAAATACTGCTATAAATCATTTACTAATCTATTCAATCTAGCTGTAAAAATAATAAAAAAAATCCCTTAAGTTCCAAAGAACATTATTAACATTACCTGAATATTTTTTTCTTTCTGTTTTGAATGGCTGGAGTTTATTACAAAGGGTTCATAACAATCTCATATGAATAGGACTGAAGCAGAGAGAGATGTACTCTATCAGGTCTAGTTTGATAACAATTTTACCTAGATTTTGCACTACTGCTAAAATACTGAGAGAGATGCTTTGAAACAATCTCTTTGAAAATCACCAATATGCATTTGAATGAGACAAGAAAATAGTTCCCATATTCTTCACAGATGACTCGTGTACCTTTTCCAGCCCATCTTGTGTATCATTTTAGTCTATCCAAGATGTCTTAATCTGTAATAAAATAAAATAATGTAATTTATTTTGGATTTCCACAAAATATTTTTGTCATTTTCTGTATTTTTTAGGCAGAAATATATGTGAGTGTAGTCACTGTATTTGATCTTTTATATTTGGAAGAGGATCAAGTTAGCTTGCATTTGAGGGTAGCTTAGCACATTGACAACAGCACATACAATCAAAAAAGGGTTATCTATATAGATAGAGATAAGGAGGGACTTAACATGACTGTCTCTGAACAACTTTCTACTTAGAAGTGATATTTTCAAGCAGAGTTTACTCAGACTGCTAGTTCAGTTTTGCAGAGAGAAATTGAGTAGTGGTCAGGCACCAATCACTTGTCACTCTTTCCAGTAATACATAATATCCCTATGTTTGCCTCTAATAATAACAAAAACTTTTAAATTTAACTCTTAGATACAACCAGAAAAGTTACATCAAATTTAAACTTAATTAAGAGTTGCTAAAACAACATTGACGGAAGAATATTTGAGGGATTTTTCTATTTACTTTGATCAGCTTTCCCAGATATTCAGAAGTAAAGTTTCTGGTCCATGTTAAAAACCTTTGGTGGGAGCAAAATATAAATGTGACTCAGATTTGTGTAAAGTGAAGATGCAAGATCTCACCCTGTAAAGGTACTTTCAAGGGCAATGGGCAGGCATGCTGTTTTTCTAATAGGTGAGGGCAGATTTGGCTGCAGAGTTTCTGGACCTATGCAAATGTCTCTCTGTAAGCTCTGTAAGCTATTCACATATAGACTGCCTGTCTCTTACCCAGCAAGACCTCCCTGCTGCTGCATACTATTTCATGCCTAAATGAAGTCATATAAAGCATACTCATAAAAAATGAGTTTATTTCTGGGTTATATGAATATGCAAGGATGAGGGTCCTTAAGCATTTGCAGTCAGTATCTTGACAAAGTAGCTGTTTATTGAAAGGAGAACGTATAAATGGTGTCAGGAAGTGCATCCTGGAAATGCCACGTGCCCTCAGAAATGAGAATATAACTGTGCTGCTCCTAACTGAGTGTGTTTTGCAGATCAATACAATATATTGACTCTAAAGCAGTGTAGTTGAATTGTGAAGGCAAAACACACACACAAAATAATGTGGAAAGGAGAAAGAAGGAATGAGGGAGTTTAAATAGAAATGTAACATTTGAAGCGGAAGTCTCTTTTTAAAAAAAAACAATATGAGCCAGTGCACTCATCTATCTCAACGTGATATGAGGAAACACAAAGTTGGCATGTCTACAAACAAATGAAAGGTGAAGTATTTCTAGGATTTAACAAAGCTTGTTGTTTTTACTCTTTTGCTTTTAAAATCTTTCAGTCTTGATAAAAGAAACTGCTCACCGCTTGCTCATACAGGTAGAAATCTGTACACAGACTATCTAGAATATATTATTCAAAAATTACTCATGAATAATAATGTTAAAGACAGAAAAAATAAAATTTTAAATAAACTTAAATTATTTACTTACAGTGGTGACACTGAATGCATAATCTGAATTAACAACTAAATATGTACGGTATCAATGAAAAACTCACACAAATACAGTATAACCCGTGCTTCTAATAAATCATGCCTCTCAATTTTATTTTAAAAGATAGTAGAAAAACATAGCATTTTGCTGTTTTGAAGAATGAAAGCTGCTTTGATACATGTCCTCTGAAGAAATTCCTCCCATAGGGTGATTTTTGTTCCTTGTCACAGGTTTGATTCTAAAGGTTGAATCTGAAAAATACTTTATTATATATTTTTTTTTATCAAGAACTGTGGGATCCTTAATATAAACTTAAGAAGAAAGAAATAGACATGTGATCTGAAGTGAGATTTGATTCAAGACCATTTTAAACCTAATTTCAATGAAAAGAGAGCTTCAGTCTGTAACTTTTTGGTGGGAAATATGAAACTGGTTTTGTTTGTAAGTCAGCTAAAATTTGTCTGTACCTATGTGTTTGGAGGATTCCTAAATGATTAACATAATAAAAATAAATTACTGTTGTTTAACACTATTAATTCTTGGCATCATACATAATGCTGTGGGTGGCTAGATTTATTAACATAATCAGATATTGATATGGTACTGGTTTTAAGGCAAACTTGACCGAATTTCTGTTAAGTGAATGATTTGATTACTTTGTTTCAATGGACTAATAATGAAAAAGACTATTCATTACACTAAATGTATAATAGGCATCAGATTTTTAAAATCAATCTTGTTATTTTGCCTGTGCCCAGTAAATATGAAGTTTCTAGTTGAGAAAGGTTTCCAACCATCTGCAAATTAGATAACACACTGTTTTGGTAGATATATGCTATTTTCATTAGAATTTGAGTCTATTAAGATATTTCTGACTTAACAACCTTCTCAACCTTTTTCAAGCAAACTAAATGCCATGCCTTCCAAATGTGGATATTCAAATATGTGCCTTGAATCCGAGAACTCTCATTGAGTGCTCTCTGCTTTATAACTTTATCCATATAATTGAATAATTATGAAGTTTGCATTCTGAGTATTCCTCTGTTCTCATTAGGTATCTCCTGCTTGCTTCCATTTGTGGTTTATAATACCATCTCACTGTAGTATGTGTATATAAAAGCCACTGCACTGGAAATTAATTCACCTAGTGAAATTTCCAGCACCCCTTATGCAGAGCCCCACTGACGTTTCTCCACCTTTGCAAGGGCAAACTCATATCCTAATTTGAATTTAGATTCAGTTGAAAGAGCAAAACCATGGATCATAAAATAAAATCATAGCTTGCAAGAAGAGCTGTCCTTATGAATTTTATTTTCTTCACTAGATAGGAGCAAGAAAAAAATGGGGAGACAGGTCCATCCACTAAAACACAGGCCCACTCAGTGGAGTAGTTCAGGGACCTAATGGAGGTGGCTTTATCTGAGTAGATCCTGCTGCAGCTGATGGAGAGAAAATTCATCTCTGGAGGTGGTAAAGAACACCTGCATTAAACTCCTACTCTGAATCACCATCTTCAGGAGCCTGATTTTTGCTGATTGTGTAGGAAGCCTAGGGAGACCAACTCACTTAGCCATCAAATTGAAGTTTCTGAATTCAGCTGCTGTGAAATTTTATTATGCCTTCTTCCCTTATTGTCCATTCTTGCAAACAAAACCCAGAACAAGTTGGGCTACTGGTCATTCTAGATATCCATGTGTAAACAATACAAAATGCAATGCACTGTTATTCCTGTTCATTCTCTGTCAGCCAGGATCATGATGTGATTCCTGTTTCTCTCTCTGTCAAACACTGATCTCCCATGACTGGCCAAAGTTTGTCCTCTGGACTGAGCCATCTGCATCAGCCTTACTCATTTCAGTCAGAGCACTTTTATCCTCAGTGTCTAGGCTGAGGAATATGAATTTGTTTAAACTTCTCATCACGTGGATGTTATAGTTGCTCTGCAGTATGATTTTGCAGATCTTCCTGTAATCAAAGCATACAGTTTAATTCTTAAATGCAGTGAGAGAATTTCTTACTTTTTATGTTGCATCTGTGAAAGTATCCCATATGTTTTCTAAGCATTTTGGTACAGTTAAATGACATTACCACTGCTATATGGATGGAACAGGTGTCTGATAAATACTTATTATGGAGCTGTGAGAAGTCAAGTTGGCTAAAGAAAAGTAACACCCATGAAAAGCAGGTAATTTATGACTTAATCCTTTTCTGTGTTCACTAATCTGTGGAAACAGGGTACAGAGCAATGAAGACTATTTGTGACTTTGCCATAGCTCTATCCAAATTTGACTGATTCACAGTACATTTTCTCCCTCTTTAGATAGTAAAAATCTTAGTGAAGGTAGATAGATATGAACAAGGAATGAATATTGTTGTACTGCTGTTTCTCTGATCAGCAACAAATAATCAATCTGTTTGAAAACTCCATGTGATAGTAAGAGATGTTATACTCCATGTGATCACTAATCAGATACAAATAATGCAATGAAACAGTCCATATAAAAGACTGAACAAGAAATTAGAATTAGGCATCAATGGCTTTAGTGCACCTCACTTTTGGGTGAAGAATACAAAGAGGTTTTGGGGAAGAAGCAGGAAGGTGATCAGAGGAAAGAGAAGAATAAGACAAAATAAATGCATGGATGCAAAACGGCTGCATCCGCATTAGTGATGCAGCTGTTGAAAGTTCATTCAGGTGGGACTGGAGGACCAACAGAGTGGCTGTGTGAAGTCTGGCCCGCAATCTGTCTGTCCCCTTTGCAAGGCTGTCAAGGAGCAGATGCCCAGGGAAGATCAAACCACAGCAAGCAGGGAGCAACGTATCCTTTAGCATATCCTACAAGCAAGCTTGCAGAAATTTGCTGCTGAGGGACTTCTGGGTCCAGAGCTGGTATCCATGTGTTTAACAGCCATCACAGTATGCTTCTTCCAGTCATTTGTCCAACTACTTTTTGAGTGCGTGTGAATTTTGCTGTTAGGCCAGAAGCATGGGCATGGTCTCACAGTGTCATGACTCTGCTGTACTGTCATGGTTTTGAGGTGACCCTGGTGGCTGTCCTCAGTGCTGTGTCCTGCACTGGAGTGATTTACTTGAGAGGGCCCAGAATGACCCAGTGGGAATGAGCTGCTGGTTGTACGGGTACGTCCCTGTCTTTAGAGCTGGAACTGGGACCTGGGTACTTCTCTTAGGTGAACCCTACAAGGTCATTCATGTGCTCTGTCAACTCCCTCAAGGGCTTTAAAAGAGAAGAGGAGCATGTTCCCCTTCTTTCCCTCGGAGTATGAAACTAGTAGCCCAAAAGTTAAGACATTTTTCTACAATTTAGGTTAACTTCCCTGTGGTAGAGGAGGGAAATGAATTTTTCATGAGTCACTCAGTCTTTATTTTTTCTTTTTTTTATGTCTAGACATCATTTTGTGGGCAGTATATAGGCTGCTAAATCATTTTTTCTTTCTGTTATTTTATTACCTTGAAAAGTCTTGCAGACTCTGGTAAGCATCTGCAGTTTTAGGGTGTCTGAGTTTAAGAACAGGTCATCAGCAAAACTCAGATGAGTTCTCAGAAAAAGAAAAACCTCTGACCTAAATCCAGCCTACTTACTTTGACACTGAGGTTTTGTCCTTTTCATAGAGCCAAAATAGGATTTCAGCTGCAAAATTCCTCTGCTTCCTGCTCTCACTGCCTGATAAAATAATGCACATCTTTTTTTGTAGGACATAGTATTTGATGGACTGTAATTTACCAAAAAAGCAGACCAGCCTCTTCAGGACTCAGATATTTAGTAAGTTAATTTCCTAAAGAAATGTAAACTAACCAGATGTAGCCTAAAGTCTCAAAGGCATCAGGTTAAGAAATTTAAAAAGTTGACAAGAAAAGTGTTGCCTTCAATACCAGCTAAGTGAAGAAGAATGCTTAAAACCAGCAATGAACTCTGCCTTAAAAACTGTTACTTAAAGAGAAAATAAAACATGATAAAAATTATATCTTTAGACTAAAGAGAAAAATATTTAAATTTGCCTATGTGGTACCAAGCAGCACCTCACCAGGGAAAGACCCTGTTTTACAAAACACTGGAACTCCTGAACTCCATTCCCAACCCTTACAGTGATTCTCTGCGTGAAAGTAGCATTGGTTCACCTTGATAATTTTTAAGCAGATTAAAACATATTCAGACCCTATGTAGGCACTTTTGTATATTAGACTGTTTTAATCTACTGTAATCCCCAATTATTTTTTTTTCCTAAGGACACGTTCCTATAAATACTTACAAAGAAAAAATATCATACTAGAATATGTATGTATATAGAACAAGGATTAAAGTATTTCCTGGAAAATCAAGCCTTGAAAGTTTTGAGATGTTCTTAGGAAGTGCTGTGATACTATGATTTTGTGCGTGTCTGTCTGTGTACCTTTCAATTTATGTATGAGGCTTGCTTTGCCTTTTCCTAATAATAGCCTTTTCTGCCACTTCCTACGTTAGTTGTTTCCTTCTTTGATTTTATGTAGCTTCAAAATCACTTTGATTCAATGAAAATGGTCGTGGCACTCAGAAAGGTAGATGTCCACTGCCAAAAACATATCAGTTTAATTTGTCATTGTGTTTGGGATCAGATATTTCACATAATTTACTATTTAGTCTGAGTGTTCGCAGAATAGAGATGCATTTCCTTCTGCTGCATTGCCTTTTCTAAATTGGTTGCAAATATTGTCTATGGCAGTGGAGATTCTTCCTAACAGTTTTCAGTAAAGCAATACACTCTGGGGTCACGAGTCAGGTTTATGTCACTTCACTCCTTCAGCTGTCTCCCAGAACTGGACTATATTAAGCCCACATTATCGTCTGGCTGTTCTTGATTATCAGGTAGCAACTGTTGAAAATTCAAAGCTTTTCTTGGTAGTTGCATTATAAAAGCATTTCATAAACAGTTTGATTCAGCGCTTGAGGCTTATTAAGTAAACTGTTTTGCATCATACGCAGCTTCTCTCACCAACAGAAAAGAGCAGAAAATAAATTTGGTGCCTTTAATACACTCTGTTTTTTACCTCTCCTGAACAGTGCTATTCCATGAATTCAGTTTTTCATAAAAAATGCTTCATTGCAGGATTTGTGTATTCTCTTATTAGACATGCCATTGTTTTGACTCTTCTTTTTTCTTTTCTTTTCTTATAAGAAAGTGTGTTTCTCTGTGATGCCTTGTTTGCCCAGTGAAATTATGTTTATTAAAAACCTATAGATACACTTGCTTGTTGTAATCACTTATTGTGACCACAAAATACTTACTGTGTACTCGTTGTGATTACAACATATTTTCCTTTTGGTGGACTCTGTGTATCTGTTCCAGTCAGTCCCCTGTAAACAATGGCACGTAAGTTTATTTCAGAATCAAAAAACAGCATGATTTGAACTTCACCAAACTTCAAGTGTGCTATGAGAGAACAAAAGCCGAATGTCTTCATCAGATATTTAGATTATTTGATAAATTTCAATAAAAGGATCTTGAAGAACCAAGTTCAGCATAGAATGGCATGGTAACATCTGCACTTTCAGTAATATGCATTTATAAAAACTTTTTTTTGTATACATTTTGTGATAGTGAAATTGATTTCAAAGGAGGGGAGAAGGAATACTCTTCAGTGACAGTAATTGTTACTAAAGATGATGAGAACTAGTAAGTTTGAAAGCTGATGTATTAAAAAATAGTCACAACTGCTAAGCAAAGTCTAGAGCCCTCCAATGTCCCCTGTGCAGAAGCAGTTCGCATCCTGTGAGAGTTCTTGAAGGAACTGAAACACAAACATTTTAAAAACACCTGACTGCTTCATTGCATTCTGATCTTGCATTTCCAGCAGGCGGATGAAGCATGAGATGAAGTAACATGTACATTTTGAAAAATTCCTTCACCAGTATTTGTCCCTTAGTCTGTCACTGACTGTTTGACGTGGGGGTTTATTAATACTGGTAGATTAAACATGCTGTTTTCTGTTTTCTCTCCTGGAAGTCAATTGCCTCCACAGCCTGCTTCCATACAACCGGACGTCTTAGGTACCAAGGCAAAGTGCCCTCAAGTGAACCTGTGCTTACTCTCAGGCTGTGTTCAGGAGATGATTTGCAGTGTATTAGTTGCCTTAAGCCAAAACCACCACTTGCTAAAAAATGGGTAATCAAATTTCATGGTGGATGTTTCCGAGCACTGTTAACTTTTCACGTGGGAAAAATAGACACAATCTGTACTTTTAACATTCTTCTATTAACATTTAACAGAACTTTTAACATACTTTTAACATTCTACTCTACTCTTCATGAAAGCTCTGTAAGAGCTGTAATTCCTTAAAAATTCTTATTAAACTAATCATTTGAAATGGAATGCTATTTTAAATTAGATTTATGCACTACAAACTTTCTTCAGTCTTTTGGGTTCAGTTAAGAGAACACAGTGACCAGATAAAAGGATGAGTCAGAGCGGGCTGATTCATAGGCAGAAGAATAGAGAAAGTATTTTCCAATAAACTTTAATTTATCATCTTGTAACTTTCTATATACAGTTGTGGGAAGTCATTATTGCATCTCTGATTAGGTACTGATACAAGGAGAACAAGGAGCAGTACTGATCAGTGTAGAGGGAAGCCTCCTCTATGAGATTCTGAGCGTATCTTCTTATGTGAACCATAAGAATTGTGAATGAAATGGATCTGTTCCTGTGAACATAATGACTCAAATATATGTGAAAGAACAGGCTGTGTGCATAAGTAAAATATCTGCACTTCTATTGCTGTTTAAGAATCGTCACGCTGATTCTACAATTAATTTTATTCATCCTTACCATGAAAAGGTGATCACGGGTAGATATTCTTGCTGCTTGCTTTTAATGGAGGAATGTACTAACAGAGATATATTCAATTTTTTTTGCATCAGGAAAAAAAATCAAAACAAAAGGAAAGATCTGTAATACTGTATTGTTTTTGTTTAATAGCTGGTGCCAAAGAAAATTAATAAGCTGTAATGACACCTGTAGTGACTCTGAACAAAGTAAATAGTCATTGCTCCTCCAGTCAAACATCTTTTCCTGTGAAATGGAATGCCAAACACTTTTTAAGTTTTTTCTGTCAGTATTGGTCTTGAAAGTATATGCTGAGTCATTTACACCATGTTATCTGTGCACATATCAGCAGAGAGAAATGCTGAGAAGTGTCTGAAGATACTTGCTTATTCCACTAAGCTTACTGATTCAGGTTTTTTTCCGTAAATCATTTGTACTCACATGCTTCCTAAAATATACTCTTCTTCCTTGTGCTTCTATAAGATTTTTAGAATAACAGCAAAATTTTTAGTCCCCCAGGTCTGATGCCACCTTGCCTTTATTTAGTAGTTTTAGAAAACAACAAGAAATTCTTAGTAATAACAACTGTGATAACAAGCAGAGGTTTTGCACAACTTTTTAATTGGCCAACTTGTTTATTTGTTGTGGTATTCAAACAACTTCTTTCAAAGCTGAAATTCTGAGATGGTATTTTGCTGTAGTTTCCTGTCTGAGATTTTAAATAATATGTCATTCTAAGGTACTTTATGAAGCCAGAGGCAGTAAGTTATGCAACTGGCTGATGGGCAAGTATATAAGCTGTGTAGCTATATCAAAATGTATATATGGATTACTGTTGAAATGATAGATTTCATACAAAGGCCCAAATCTAGTCTCATATAAGTGTTACATTCATATAACTCATTGACACAGGGAAATTACTGCTAATATAACTTGGGTTCTGAAATAAGAAAGCAGAGATAGAATTTGAAGACACGTAGATGCCAAAACCAAAACACGAGTAACTTTTGAGGACAATAAAAATTTTATGGAAATTAAAGTGTGACAGTTGGGAGGATTTGTCCATTGAACTTAAATGATGCAGGATTTGATAAGAAGACACTGGAACAGGTTACCCAGGGAGATTGTGGATGCCAGCTCCCTGGCAGTGTTCAAAGCCAGGTTGGATGAGGCTTTGAGCAGTCTTGGCAAGGGGTTGAAACTAGATGATCTTTAAGGGCCCTTCCAACCCAACCCATTCTATGATTCTATAAGAAACTTGTGTCTTTTTTTCTATTTCTGTCTGACATACCTTTTAGAAGTGTAATTAAAATACAGGTATAGTGTTTTCTTAGCACACCTTTTTGATTAGTTAAATTATATTTTAACTAATTCTTAAATTCAAGTGTTTAAGAAACTTGGAAATAATGTCTTGCAAATAAATATATACAGATAACTCATATTATGGCTATATAAGACACAAATACAGTTTACAGAATCACAGAATCAGAGAATAACTTGAGTTGGAAGGGACCTTAAAGGTCATCCAGTCCAACCCCCCTGCCATGCACAGGGACATCTTCCCCTAGATCAGGTTGCTCACAGCTGTGTCCAACCTGGCCTTGAATGTTTCCAGGGACGGGGCATCCACCACCTCTCTGGGCAACCTGTTCCAATGTTTTACCGTGNTGCTCATAGTGAAAAACTCCTTCCT
>VZRW01007416.1:0-14309 GCA_013398125.1 Aegotheles bennettii
GCCTCTCTCTGCAGAGGCTGCTGCTGTTCCCTGCTCCACGCTGCTGCGTGCTTCACACTGAGACAAGTCTGAAATGGAGACTGAAGACTGACTGGCCAGAAGACAGGTAGGTTTTCATTTCACAGAGACACAAAGAAAAGTCAGAAAGGCTAGGAAAGAGGAGATGATAAAAAATTCCAGGGAAACTTCAGCAGATAAATGACAAGAATGTGAACTGAAAACACATCCCTTTATGAATGCAAAACCACATTAACATTATGGTTATAACACAAAATTAATGGAAATTAAAAAATTAAATATTCATTGCAAATTAAAAATATTTGAATAACTAATTGGTAAATCATAAAAAATCAATTTAAAATAATATGTAAGAAAAAATTTTCCAGGGCAAACCTGCATAGAATGGTTTGGGTTGGAAAGGACACTAAAGATCACCCAGTTCCAACCCCCCTGCCATGGGCAGGGACACCTCCCACTAGACCAGGTTGCTCAAAGCCCAAACCTGATCTTGCACACTTCCAGTGAAGGAGTAACCACAGTTTCTCTGGACAACTTGTTCCAGTGTCTCAACACCCTCACAGGAAAGAATTTCTTCATAATATCTAATCTAAATCTGCTCTCTTTCAGTTTGAAACCATTCCCCCTCATCCCACCACTACGTGCCCTCTTTTCCCAAGAAGAAGAACAGACTGCAGTTTCCCACTTAATTTACATATTTTATCTGTAGATCTGGGGGGCTGTTCATTGTCAGCAATCCCTGCTATACAAATATTTCTACTCAAACGGTTTTGATTTCATATAAGACTAGGCAGTAATACTACTGTGCTGAGTAAATATATTGCAAGTGGTTGTACTCCATGTGGCCTATGGTGCTGATAGTCTTTAATGGCACCTTACCTGAAAGTTATCATCTACAGAAGAAAAAATAAGTGAACCAGTGGAACAAACTCAAACTACTTCTGTCCTTGAGAGGGAAATCAACATTACACTGCTTAAGTGTTTTTGGATTTAAACATCTCATTGAAGCATTTGCCTGAAAATTACATGAGGAAGAAGCATGCGGTTCTGAGTTATCAAAGCACCCTGATCTAAAACCCTTCTTCACAGGAAGCCTGGTCAGAGCTGAGTTGTTTTGTTCAGCTGTGAGGTTCTGGAGTTAATGCTGTCCGTAGACTTTAGGCTTCCGATGATCTTAGCTGCTGGTGGTTGGTGGCACTGTGTACTGGTTTTTGCGCTAGTGCACAGTGTCTAGCATAATTTCTGAAGGAAACAAGATTTATGTGATTATGTTGCATGCTTGTTGCCACGTGGCTATTCATCCTAATAATTTTAGAGTTTGTTGGTGAATTTGGAGATGTCTTACCGAAAAAAACTCTTGAAGACTTAACATTTCAAAATATTTTGTGCAGCTGGTGGCAGAGGAGAGGAGAAAAATCCTCTTACGAGAAAGACTGCAAAATCAGTTCAGCTCTTGAACTGATAAGGGAGATGTTGTTATGAATATCCTAACCAAAAACTCTTTGGGCAAAATTCATTATCAGCTTGGTAACAAAGAAGCCAAATGAGGCAAGTCCAGAGAAATCAGGCTTGATTAACTCTGCCACTCACTGGATTCCTTGTTCTAGTGCTAGCAATGTAAATTTGTCTTTATTCTTCTCGTAGCAACAGGACATCAGAGAGCAAACCTTGTGGCCTGTGAGAAAAAGCAGGAAACTCTTAGGAAATTATGAATTTTCGTGACCTGTACTCCTGGGAAATGGCTGTTGCCTACATTCAATGGTACCAGACTTCTCTGGAGCTTGCCAGAAAATTTCCTTCCTTTGCTGAGAATATTAAAAGCAAAAAGTGCTTCTGTAGCACTTTGAATTCAAAATACCAAAGATATCCTTATCCAAAAAAAAGAAAAAAAGATTTGGTTTCAGTTTCAGGTTTTCCATTCCAGGACATAGACTGCAGTCATCTATGGGGAAGTGTGCACGCTTGTAACTTCCATATAAAAAAGTCTAATTTATATAGAAATAATCCTGTTGCCCTTTGACTTCTCAAACTCATTTATTTATTTATTTTTAATATCTGAATTTAGAGCTGAATTTGCAAATTCTGTCCTCTTAAAGCCTGACTGGAATTTAAATCATACCTACTAACCATCCATTTTTATAAACACTATGGCTAGTGGTGTCTTCTTTGTTAACAGCATTTAGCTCTGATTTTTACTATACAAAGAGTGAAAATTGGTTTCCTCATCAAATAATTCCAGTGGAAATTTCTGTGAGCACATTAATCCTTGGCATCTCCTCTGAAAATCCTATGCTGAATTGTTATTGCCACAGATACATCTGCTGTATAAAGGCTACCCTAGACTCCCTTATAAGTATCTCATCCTCTGTTTTTATCATTCATCTCTCAGTTCATTAAGCATTTACACAATTCCATGTCAGGTAAAATAGAATTTAAAAAGTGAATTGGTCTGGAAAATGTATCACTACCTTTTTAACATTTACTAGCTCTCTTGTGATGTCTCTACTGAATTTTCAATATATTTTTAATAACCTGCTAGTGGATCAGCTGGAAACTTTCTCCCTGTTCTTACTGCTACAGCTGCATTTAATTTGAGGATCTAGAGACAGCCAAAAATCTCAGTAAACCTTGTACAGACATGCAAATGCATCATCACCCTGTGCTGCTGATCTTTTAAACAGAGTTGAATAAAAACAGTAATAAAAGCAGTAATCTTCAACAGCCAACTTCTACAAGTGGGAAAAAAATGATTTTGGGGTTACATTAATGTGTTATTAGTATTTGCCCAAAATTATTGTCAATAAGACTATACTGATATAAGGTGCCTGATCAAGGGTGGATACCATGTCAGTCTCTAGAATACACAGTGGAGATTCACATGGCCAATATTCCCATCCACCCACTTTCTGAACCTGCAGACCAGCTGACTAATTACATGTTTACAGTTGGGACTACTTCCATTGAAAATCTAAAGTCAGACACACAACTCCTACTAGCCTTTCCAGTTTTTTGAAGGCAACAGATTTATATTAGGGAACTGGTATGAAACAGGCCATCCCTTGTAGTCTCTCAAGAATTTACTGCAAATACACAACCCTATACCCTTTACAGATACAAGGTATCCTGCAAACGCAATATGGATTTCCATTATAGCAAGTCATTACAGAGGCCAAGGTCTCAAGGAACCCTCCCTTCACATAAGTGAATGTTTTTCTGTTATAAACCTACAACAGATAGCTAAAAACTGTATTCTAGACATGACATGACATGACATTGTGTTTTATTGAGGTGTTTGTACAGTGCTTATTAGATTATCACATTGCCTTAACCAAGATTTATCTCTCCTAAAACTATGGCTATCTAAAAGCACAGTGTCAAGCCTAAGCTGCATTTCCAACACCCCTTTCAGTAGCCTGTGAGACTTGACCACCAGAGCATAATTCACCCTGTTTATATTCAACACTTATTTTAACACAGAGTGGCTTATCCCCTAGGAATGTCTCCCCATTAGTTATAGAGCAATGGGTGAACTTAAATGAAGCAGCAAACTTTTAGGTAGATGAGTTAACATCAACCATGACAGAAATGTGCATTCTTATATTTTCTTTCCAAAGGAAAGAATACATAGTGTGGACATGCATTTTGGATGTATACAGTTTTTTATGATCTTGTTTTGGCTGGGAAATATGTTTTTTCAGCTTTGTTTTCATATTTTAATAATAGAAAAGAAGATAAATTCAAGAAATATTCTTGCACCACTGACATAACATTATTATTATGTCTGCTGTTCTGAAGGTACCTTAATTTTTAAATTAATATTACGAATATGCACTCAAGATTTTTGGATGTGGAGTTAAATATAGACAGTAATTTCAAAGGACATGGCTAAAAGCATTAATAGTCACCAGGATGCATGATAGAAACAAAAAGAGCACACATTCACTGTTTTTTATACTAGTGTATTCTATGTACAAGTAATGCATTTCACTTGCTAATTAATAGGAAACAGAGAAGTTTTAGAGATGGAAAATATAAATACTCTTTGTATTATTTTGCCTGTGACAGGTGATTCATTATTTGTTAGAACAATGTATTGTCTCCCAAGCAAGTCATTCACATTGCTCTACATTGTGCTAACAAAAGTTTTACAACCTTATAAACTCTGTCACACTCAACAGTTGATTTCTGGTTTGGCCATGGTTTTAGATACTCACTGCCTGCTGCTGATGTCTCAAATAAGGCTGGACTGAGCTTTTAGGCACAAATCTTCTGTACAATATAAAGTGTAAGCCTGTTCTACCCCAGGCTCAAGGGAAGAGTGTTATGAGCAGGATGTGGTCTGGGTAACCTCAACTCACACAGAGGCAGACCCTGCTCAATTGAGTAAAACCCAGATACTAGCTGTGTTACTGCAGTTCTGCTACCCTGTTGCTAGTGGCCAGCAGCAGTATGGGATGTCAAATGCTAGCACTGTGGGCAAGAACTTTACAGGGGTCAGTTCCCATCACCCACATGTAACCAGCAGTGAGGACTGCAATAGCCTCACTGCTTGCAGAGCTGCCTGAAGTCACAGGCTGGAGAAGACCACACAGGAAATGTTAAACTAAGAGCTTAGACTAAGTGTTTTTGATAGGGTAAGCATGTTTTGTTCAGCAGTGCCTAAATAGATCCACAAGCTACTGGAGCTTGACAAAGAATTAAAAAATAAACAGGATTTTTTCTGTCATTGCCATTCTGATCTCTCATGCCAGGAATGTGTATGCAGGGAAGCACAAGCAGCCAGTGAAAAAGGTCAAAAGGCATGGCCCTCCTTCCAGTAAGTGCTCTCTTCGCTACCTGTGATGGCCACAGTCCTGTAATCTGCCCTTTGTACTTTACCGATGGTCCAGTTTAATTAGAATGGGCAAGGAGCCTGGGACAGAAGAAGGTTAAGTTGTCCAGAAAACACTTTCTTTTAGAAAGAACAAAGAAAACTAACAAATAATGAAGCTCACCTTTTTAGGTAGAGCTTCTGAAGCTCTTTCAGAAAAAGACTAAGCAATACATCCCATTCTTCTCCAGGAATTATTAAGTCCTTGGCTATTTTCAAGTGTTATTAAGCTGTCAGCATCTGGGAGAAAAAAACAGAATCAAATGCAATATACAAATATCAGTTGTGTCTTTTGCATTTGATTCTCAGAAAACAGCTGTGCATTTGGAAGTTTTTACATAAGAGACAGAGGGGGACTTCTTCATCAGAGGCCAACATTTTCATTGAATGTATCACAGGAGAGACCATGACGTCACCATTTGAATATGTGATTGTTTTTTAGAATTTATAGTGTAATTTCATTGCTATATATGTATAATTTAACCTTAGCTAGGCAATAAGCAGCTATTTTCCTCCCATAAAAGCTGATAAAAAAATAAAGTAGTATACAATTCAGTTAAAGTTTTCTTTCAAAATGTTGACTTTTATTTAGAAAACTGAAAGAGGTCTGACCTCTACAAAAAAAAATCATCCATCATTCATTCATTCAATCATCATTGAAAATTTGCCTCTGTTGGAGAAATTATTCATCTAATTGCTTGGAGACAACTTCTTGTTGTGACTACCTATTCGATATAAAACACAGAAAAATAACATAGTTATTCTTATTCTTGGTTTTCTGCAGATATAACGCCTCCAGGTATTACCTAACTACTTGTTGTTTGAATGTGAAAAATGTTCTCCATTCAAGAACAAAAGCTGCTATTTTCACTGCTGTCTTCAAGGAGAAGATACTGAAAAGAGATCCTGTAAACAAATACCATTATTCCCATGCCTGAATTTTTGGAGATTTTTGTTCAAAGGCTACACTAGTGATGAAGTGCTCAAGGTACAGTCATTTCCTGATGCCCTCATTTTTCATCTAAGACAAGA
Organism: Aegotheles bennettii; assembly: GCA_013398125.1. Taxonomy (NCBI): domain Eukaryota; kingdom Metazoa; phylum Chordata; class Aves; order Caprimulgiformes; family Aegothelidae; genus Aegotheles; species Aegotheles bennettii. The sequence goes on from VZRW01007416.1 coordinate 5,921, forward strand.
CCTCTGTCTTCCACAAGCTAATAGGACAATAACAAAATTTAAAAACATATGACAAATAACTGCATATAACAAATTTACTGTAGTCAGTAAAATTTATCACAAGACTATTATCTTACTAGGACTCTAGCAGAATAATGGTAATTTTCAATTCGTCCTCCTTCTACTATTTTTAAGACCTTGATTACATGTGTCTTATACTAGCCAAGAAGAGAAAAAGCTGCCTTCTTTAGGGTGACCCCATATTTCTACTCATGCACTGATTGGGACATTCTCCCTGTAAAGCAGCCCAGTTCCTCCTCCATCAGGTCCTTGTGGTCCAGCAATCACTCACGGAAAGAAATGTCCAGACTAATTCTCAAAAGGGAAAATAGAATGCCCTTGGTCCTTCATGTCAGTATAGAACATGTGGACAATTATCAATGGAGACATGAGATTTCTCTTATTCTCCCAGAATCAGCCCAAGTTCTGGAACTAAAGGGTCAATCCATTGATACAGCAAAATATATCTTATACGTGCTTGCTATACTTCCTAAGGCGTTCTTTTCATTATATCTGCAAGAACATGTCAGAAGAGAGTTCACTCTGACACTGCTTGAAAGTTTTCTTTTTTTATTTCAAAATTAAATGCACATGGTAGAAATTGACATAGATACCATTTTCATCCCCTCAAGGCTACACCTTGTTTGGTTTCATGTTTGCAAACACTACATCTTTCGTGGTTTTGTAAAAACCTCTTGCTTTCACTTTATGTGTGCATTGATAAACTTAACTGAAAAAGACCCGAATGCAAGTACAGTAGGAGCCATAATTTCAATCCGTCATTACATCATCAACAGTTATCAATTTTACCTGTCAGTTTTTCAGTGCATTTCAGGAGTTACAGATTGTACTCCTCTTGCTAGGATCCATGGAAAATGTGGTATCTTGCTAAACATCAGAAGGAAAGGGAGCATTTAAAGGCAGACAGAAGCTTTGCCATTCACTTTGACATCATGTCAGCTGGTGAACATTTCTTCTAATGATGTTGTGATGCCATGATATAAGCATCTATTCCAGTTACTTGACATCCCACTGAAATGTTTGGAGCACTAACTTTGTCCATACGCCTGAAAATGTTTCTCTTCTTTGTCCACTTAAACACTGTAAAAATAAATTCACTTTCTTAATTTACATTTGGAGTGACAATAATTGCTGTGATTGATAGGCAACAGTAAGTTACAGCTGTTGGGTGATTTCCCAAACAGTCAAATTTTTTATAAAGGAATGGCTTTTAAAGATGATATAACTATGCAAACCTTTACTACTCTTTGTATGGAGCCATAGAGCTCAAATGAGATTTCTTTGCACTGAATTCTGGCATACATCTCCAGAATTGTCTGTAAATCAGTGTCTGTGTTTGCTGATTTTCCCGATGCCCTCATCTAAGACAAAATCTCTGTCTTCCACAACCTAAAAGGACAATTACAATGTTTAAAAGCCTATGACATATAAAAAGAACAGATCCCAATAGTCAGTCAGGATCAAAATGGCATCCCTGAAGAAGAGATGGATGGGTGGTGATGCCTTTCCTCACATTCTAACCACTGCTTCCATCATCAGCATGAATCTCCAAGGTTTTCTTTCCCTAATTATGTTTAAAGTGTTCAGAGACTGGTTAAAACCAAAGGACTGTTTGGTTTCCCAAATGCAGCTTCTCAGTACAACGCCTGAAAAGCCCCACGACTGTACAAATTGTCATTTGAGAACTAAATACTGATGTTGTTGCATTTAATGTTAAAATTCTCATTGATTTTCATGAGATGAGAAGTGAGCCTCTGGGACTTAAAAGGAAAAAAAAAAGAAGTAAGAAAAGAAAAAGATTAATCTTTCCTCTAGTTTGAAAGTTAAGGTTTTTATAGGATTCTCCAAAGCACTGATCTAACAGCACCTTCTCCCACAGTAGAGCTTATGTCAGTCAGTGCAGCTGTACAAAGACTGCTTTGAGTCAGATGCCAGGAATTATCTGGAAATGAAGTATCACTCAGCTAACCATGTCACTTGTTCAGCCCAGAAGCCAAAAAATATTCTGATGCTGTTCACAGAAGGGGAATAATATGTTTCACGCAGTACACATTTTGTTCTCTTCCTTGTCACAGCAACTGAATCTGAATGGCATCTTGTTTAATTGTTCTGCACAATATCTGAACATATGAAGCTCTTTAGCTTTTGTCCCTATGCATCACTACACTGAGCTTTAGAAAACAAGTATTTGGGTAGGGTATGTACTGATGTAGTTAAATTTCAAGTAAAGAAACCATGTTTTCAACCATAATCAGTTTCCTAACCATCCGGCTACATTCAGCTGTCATCTGTGGTATGCTTTGATATGTTTGACAAGCTGACTCCATCATAACCACAATACCTTGGAATATTACCATTTTTGCATTTATCAGCACGTTGAACCTAACTTTTTTTTTTCTGTAGGAGCAAGAATAAGCATACTTTCTCCATGTAACACAAACAGCTGTGGGCTTTCAAAGCGGCAGAACGCTGTGTTTGTTTGTTATGAAGGAAAATGTATATGTAGAAATTATGAAAAAGGAGCTGAAAGATACATTTAATACAAAGCAGATGCTACATAAAATGATATTGTGTTCTCTCAAACACAAAAAACAAGAGAAATCTTAAATCCAATCAACAAAAGACAGTGCAGATTTGTTTACTTGCCTCATTTGATAGCTTTGATAATTGTGTCATAATACAGGCTAACATAACAAACGTAACATTTTAGGCATGTAATTGTAATTCAGAATTCAATGCTTAAGTGCATCAGACACTTTTCAAAATCTGTGGTTGTTGCTAACAACACTTTCCAAAGGCAATATTGGGTTTTTTTTAAAGTTGTATGAATTTTTTGTTACCTACACAGAAGGCGATTCATGAGGTTAATAAGAACCCAGATCAAAACCTTTGTGAGATTGAGGTGTGTGATCATTGCTGAAGGATTTAACATAAGCTATCTTTTGGATTTGATTGATTAGCCACTCTAAAAATACTAACTTGAGCAGTTGTCCTCTTCTGTAATGGTCCCTGAAAAAAAAAAACAGAAAAAACCCAAAAACCAAAACACAGAAACCCATAATTAGGTCTTAACTTTCCCTCTGCACTCCAGAGTAACTGTCAAAGAGAAAAGGGGAAAAGGAACAGTTAACACTTTTTCCATTATCAGTCTGAGTCTCACTAGTTAGGATGAAATAAAAATAAACAGAGAATAAAATTTAAATAGAGTGGAACTGTATGATAATGAAATCTATTACAGACAAAAATATACACAGAGGAATACACCTCTGTGTAAGAAAATAAAGAAAAAAACTTAAATATGAAAGCAAATAATAGGGAAGTAAGAATGAGAACAAAGAGAAAGGATCTGAATCAATGTAACATCTTATCAACTCATTCGGTTCTCCATAGAGTAGCATTGCAGACAACCAGACATCTGAGATCCACTTGTTAACAGCCAGGAAGGAAGGAAGGAATGAAGTCAGGAAGGAAGGAAGGAAGGAAGGAAGAATATCTGTAGTAATCTTAGTTGTTTGGTAGTAAATCAAGACTTCAGGATTCACAGCTATTCTTTTAGTTTAAAAGCTACATAATCCTTTCTATTTTCATTTAGAAATAGCATGTATCAATAGAGAAATGTATAAGATGCATAAGATACATCTTTAGCAGACACTTGTGAAAACACCCTACAACAGTTTGTATAAAATACCAATTGAAAATGAGCATCTCAGGGCTCAGTAAATTGGGATACATTAAAATGGTTTCCAAACTTAAATAATTTGAGACTTTGACTGCTGGATAGCTGTCAATTTTTCAACTGGAATAAAATGAGAGGATCAGAAAAATCTAATTTAATTTTCCTCAGACTAATCTACTTACCAATCTTTTCTGTTTGCCAAATGTAAATAAAAAAACTCTTCACTCTATTTTTTTTCTCTCTCTTTCCACCACACTCCCAAATAGTCAGTATATGCCTATTGAAACATAATATATTTCAACAGATTTTAAACTGTTAATTCAAAAAGCGATGCATTCGGTGAACAGACAATTAACATATGGACTTGCAGAAGACTTGGTCCTCAAATTACCAAGTTAAGCACATGCTGATGCTTGGAAAGTATGTGTTCTTGCTGTGTGGAAAGTGTGAAATGTGAAATGTGAAAGATGCAAGATGCTGGCTCTCAGCAAAAATCATAGTATAACATTGATTATATTAGCTGATTTACTTGTGTTTTACCATCTTTGTGTTCAGTTGTGTTCCTGTTATGAAGCATTTATATTATAAAATACTATTTATATTTATGTATCATTTTTGTTGATACAATTTTTTTACACAGGAAATAGTCCATGGTCTTGAATATTCAGTTAAAATGTGCAAACGATATTTCTTCTGTGTTGCCATGGCATCATCCTCTAGCAATGTCACTTTGAACAGATTGTTCAGATAATGTTGAGATAGTTGTATCTGAAGTTAAAGTAAAAATTGAATCTTTGTATTAAAAAAAAGTTAAGCCAAAAGTTTTTTGGCAGTGTCAATAATTCTCTTTCAAAAATCAAAAAGTTTTTGAAAGCAACCCGTTCTTAAAAAGCCTCTTTCTCAATAGCTTGCCATTTTCCAAAGGAAAGTGTTTCATCCCAATTTTCTGCAACAGCTCTAAACATTTCTTTAGTGTTCAGCCAGCACACATGGGAAGTGTTCATTTCCACTGGCTGCATGAAAAATTGGTTTCAGGACACAGATGTTTGCAGTACAATAAAACTACTAATTTGTATTTGAGTATTAACTTATTTTCAGTTATTCCCTTATGGAAAAGTATGCTTTCTCATATCTTCCATCTTTCTTCTTTATGACAACACCAGTTTGCTTTTCACGCCAGAGTTGTAGGATCATTAACAACCCAAGTTAAAAAAATCCCGAGATTTTTATCAAAGTTTTATCAAAAAAGCCAACTTTTCTGTATAGCCAAAAATGCAGAATTCAATATTCCATTCATTCAGTACATCATATTCTACTTCGTGAATACCTGTTAAGGAATAAATTGAGAGAAAAAGAAGTTGTGTCATCGGACAAGCCAATTCTGCATTCTGTGTAGTTCATAACATCCCTGGGTATTTCAAATTTCATTCCATTAGTAGTCCACATTGTCAATTACTTAAATATTGAACCCAACTTCAGTAGTAGTTTCACATTTCTTAAGGAAGGTGTTGCAACTTTTTTTTCTGTCTTGTGCATGATGCAGGCCCTTTACATCATGATTTAAAGTTTCTTTCTATTGTTTTAGTGTGTATTTGAACCGGGTTTTTCATGTCATTCCAGTCTAGCATTTAATGCTTAAAGATGCATATTTAGGGTGAAACATTTGGTACACAGATGTCACTACAAATTTTGCCACGGATTCGGTGAAGGTGGGATGTCAGCTTCTGGCCAGATAGACTCCCAGTTGGGAGGAAAGGCTTCTTCATTTTGCCTATGGTAAATCTCATTGAAATATGTAGTTCTGCTGGGCTGAGAAGGGCTCTGTATGGAAGTGACCTTTCTTATTACTTTCCTTTGGCAGAGGTCAAAAAAGGAGCTCAACAGATGGAAAATGCTTTCCTCCGTTTCCCTGTCACTCTAGATGTGAGAATTGCAAGTTACCACATGTTGAGGGACTGGCATAAGAATCTTTCAGTGGAGAAAATTTAATTTTTTTCACAACATTACTAGATGTCCTTCTCGATCTCAGTTATTTTTCCCATTACAAAGTCTCATGAAGCTGTACATTTGCTTTTGACTTTCTACTAGCTCGAATTTTTTTCATTCTTTATCAGGAACAAAATATCACTGAGAAGTTTTATTTCTGATACAGGGCTGAACATCTGAGGTTTCAAATGAGTTCAGAAATCAGGCTTTTTACTCTTTTGTTACTGTTTTTTACTACTTTTACTCTTTTGTTACTGATACACCTTAATCTTCTATCATTTCTGGGAAGTTTAATGACTGGGCCAATATGTCCTTTCTTATTCTGTTGACTTCTCTATGTCTGTTTCATACCTGTTTCTTCAGTGAAAAATAACTACGAGCTTCAGAATAATTTTCAATACATGGATGTACCCTTTGACTTTTTGACAGAACCAGTTTTTAGAAGATCCCTCTCTGCACCATACCTGTAAGACATTCTCTTCATTGTGCCATATAGACACTACATCAACACTCACAAAAGTCAAACTTTTCTGAGGATTGCTAATTCTGAGAGTTACTGCAGAATTTACCTCTTATCTTGACAGATCAAATCTCTTCAGGTCAAAAACATCACTGCTAGTCAAGCCCAGTTAAGTCCTTTCATCAATGCCAATGTGATTTGCCAGGCATTTTACTGCCTGCCTCATTAATAAACACTGAGGATACTTTCAAGACCAGAAAGCAGAATTTCAGTTTATTTGTAATCTGATGGGGTTTTTTAGTTTTTCATGCAATAATAATGCAGCTGAAAGATGTATGCTGAGAAGATGGATTAGTTCTCCATTACTTTTGGAGCAAGTTGACGCCAATCTTACAAGCATCTCACACTTTTGTTATACCCTAAATGAACAAGGAGAAGATAATTGCTGTGCAATATATTCATACATTAGAGTCAGTGAATGATCAACAAAATGTTTTATAATTAACAGATGAAAATTGTTACATAGTGAACCAGTTTAACAAATGTTGATTTCTGAATGCAGATCTTTTCCCACTAGGCAGAACATGATGGGCAAGATCTATGCCTGCCTGTAAAACATATTTTCAAATGAGTCACCAAGATTGCTTTGGCATCCAGTGGAAAGAAATAGGAACTTTCAAAAGGTGATCCTTGCCATCTGAGACATTGGTCTTCAGAGGCAGCAATTCATTTTTTGGATCTTTATTCTATTTATTTGGATCTATTTATTCTTGAACTGAAGACCAGAACAGATTCTATATTGTGGATTTCCATGGGAAAATATCTCCCCAGCTGTAAAGAATCATTCTTGAAAGTTCCAGCTGTAATTACTTCAGAATGGTATTGAGAACATACAAAACAATCCTCAGATTTTAAGCTAGAGAGAGAAACAAATCGGAAAGTTGTCTAGGAAATGTGTAATACAAGGCAAAGTTTCCTCCTTAGGTCTTTCACATGCCTTTCAATACTGTTGAAGGAGGCAGTTTTCCCTTACTTTTCAAAGACACACAGAGATTCCAAATGGCAATAGGCTAATTGTGAATGAAGTCCAAATATAAACCAGTGGGAAAGCTGTAATCACAAAACAATCGGACATGATTCCACTACAATCCTGCAGTTAACGCTTCACTGATTCATCACATCCTGGTTAAGGATATTACCACAGATGTTTTGAGCAACAAGGAAGAAAACTCCACTGGCTTGTCAGGCAAAGGGTCAGGTCACAGGGCTGGTGGATGCTACAGCAGCACCGTGTGGACACCTCCAACCAATTGGTGGTTTCTAAGAGGCTTTGTCCTCCTTCCTCCTGCTCTGGCCACTTCATCTATTAATTTGTGAACCTTCTGTCCTCTATTGCTCCCTACAGTTGGAATGTGGAAACAAGGACAGGTAGCCTGGGAGGAATATAGAGAAATTTTCCAAGCAGCCAGCGATCAGGTTAGGAAAGCTAAAGCTTTGATAGAATTAGATCTGGTCAGTGATATCAAGGGAAATAAGAAGAGATTTTATAGGTATGTTAGTGATAAATGGAAGACTAGGGAAAATATGGACCCTCTCCAGAAGGAAACCAGATATCTGGTCACTCAGAATATGGAGAAGGCTGAGATACTCAATGATTTTTTGTCTCAGTCTTTTCCGCAAAGTGCTGAAACCACACTGCACAAACCACAGAATGCAAAGGGACTGGGAGAAAGAATGACCACTCACAATAAGGGAAGATCAGGTTCGAGACCACCTAATGAACCTGATGGTGCACAAGTCCATGGGACCTAATGAGATACATCCTCAGGCCCTGAGAGAAATTGCAGATGAAGTTGCTAAGCTACTATCCATCATATTTGAGAAGTTGTGGTGGTCTGGTGAAGTTCCCACTGACTGGAACAGGGGAAACATAACCCCCATTTTTAAAAAAGGAAAGAAAGAAGACCCAAGGAACTACAGGTCAGTCAGTCTCGCCTCTGTGCCTGGTANTGGTAAGATCATGGAGCAGATCGTCCTGGAAACTATGCTAAGGCATGCACAAAACAAGGAGGTGACTGGTGGCAGCCAACATGGCTTCACCAGAGGCAAATAATGCCTGACAAATTTGGTGGCTTTCTATGAAGAGTTTTCACAGCTGGTAGAAAAGGGAAGAGCAGCTGATGGGCTCTATTGATGGGCTTGTCCTG
>VZRW01007420.1:0-24310 GCA_013398125.1 Aegotheles bennettii
TCGCTGCTCCGCGTGCTCAAATTTTTCAGTATCCCTGTTCCTGAGTATTCAAAGTGATATACAGATTCTGATGTCTTTGTTCATGCTGAAAAGGTCATGCTTATGTTTGGGACTGGATGTGGGGAAAAAACCCCAAACAAAACCAACAAATACTGTAGCTGGAATTCATCCAGGTGAACTCAAATGTTCAAAAGTTCTTAAATATTTAAATCTCAGCTAATCATCAGAGTTAATGGAAAGGAACAGGAACCTTTTCAGCTGAACCATTTGTTCAATTTTTTATACCTATTTTAGGATGAGATTAATCATTCTTCTGAAGTTCACACATTTCTGCACACTGAATATAAAGGCTGTGTCAGATGGCTAATACCAAGACATCTAACTTTTGGACAACTGAAAATTAGGCATGATGAACTACATCTGTAATTGGCTAGAGTGGGAATTGTTTGGAACTTAGGAGCCAAAACATGTTCAATTTTCAGTCTCCCCGTAGGCCACTGTGGAAAAGAACGGCAAAATCTGTCCTTCCAGCAAATTGATCAGACCACTAAAGAATGTTAAATTTAGTCTTCAAAGAAATGACTAAAAGGAAGCATGAAGGAGTGAGACATTGACTTCTCTGAACTGTTTAAATGGAATTCAATTGAGTGTACCTTGCAATCACTGTGGTTTACACCAACAGAAATCTGCAGGAAAGTAACTGTCTGTCCCAAGTCATATGCTACACAGAACAGGAAAAAATATTTGACAGTGTACCGGAGAATATAATCTCCAACACAGTGGGGGCATGTTGTACTTTCTACTCAGGACTTGAACCCAATGATCTGTCAGATTTGTGTGTGTGTGTGTTTATATATAAATACATTTACATATTGTACATATATATAAAGGTTGTGCATGTGGAATTTTGGACAACACTCCAAAATTAATGTGTTACTTTACACTGGGTTAAATTACTGATGGCAGAACTTGGCAATTATACTTAAGATAAAATTTGCCATTTAGGTACAGAGTGGAGACAGAGTGGAGAGGCATATCGGTAGCCACAGATACCTCTCACACAGTGTTAAGTGGGCTTTGACACTCTCTGTAGTGAGGTTTAAGTGTTTCAAAAGAAAAGTTGTCATCAACTTGTTGAATGCCACTTCAGCCTAAGCCCAAAATAAAATTGTGAGTGTGTCAGTTATGGCAAATTACAAGTTGCTTTTTTTCTTGTCCTACTTTGCCATTCAAATATTTTCTATAACTAGTCTTCTACTCGGGGAAAAAAAAAAAACAACCAACAAAAACCAAACCCAACCCTCCATTTTTAATCTTCATGAGAAATTCTAAGATTCACACGTAGTCCAGCTGCCAAAAGAGAACAGCCCAAATCAACCTTTGGTAAAAGCAACATGAAATTTGTTGTAAATTTAAACTCTTGAGTGTGAGAAAGAAAAGGCTTATGGATAAAGTCTGAGAAGAGAGGAAAAACCTTGTCTCTGACAATGGACAGGAAGGACGAGGCGCAGTCCCTTCTGGAAGCCAGAGCCAAAATGCATGCAGGGCAGAAGCAAACACTCTGTGGGAAATGTCCTACCTTAACAAAGTTAAATGCTAAATGTCTTCTGTTCCTATGCATGTCTGTGTAAACAACTAGCTATGGTACAGGGCAAAATGAAGACATAATCCGCACCAGTCCGGACTGCCAATTTTACTTTTTTTTGGTCTCTATGATATGTCACAAGCCCCTGCATGCTGTGTAGCATGCAGTTGTCTGTTTAAGAAAGGACAGTCAACAGACAGATGGGTAGTCAGTAATAAAGTATTAGTGGAGAGCATACAGTTACTTCTAGTTGAGTGTCTGCCAGCTGAAAACATCTGTATCATCCAGAAAAAGCAAAAGAGAGAAAGGTTATCTCTGGGAAGCACAGCCACGCTATATCTAGCAAATAATTCACAAATCCAGACATAGATTATAAAACTGATTACAGAATCACCGGATAGCTTGAGTTGGAAGGGACTTTAAAGGTCATCTAAACCTCCTTTACTTACTGTCCTGAACAGATTACTTATTCTATTTCAATCTATTCCTCCAGCAATCTAACCACCTTATTTCCTCTTTTATAACTAAACTTTGCAGACTGACCCAAGAAATCAAAGAAATGCCTAAGGTACTCATCTGAAATATATATTCTGTATAATCTAACTCTATGATATTTTCCACCCTTATGTCCTTCTCTTGAAGAGACTTATGGTGCTTCAGATCTAGGATCTTCCCCTCAGTAACTGATATATTATAAAAGATATCTGTCGTTCTCTTGATCTTAACCACTGTTAGTGGCTGCTAGCCAAACAGACATCAAACCCAGTAATTTATCATTACCTCTTTATCCTCTCTGAATGCTGAAGTAGTCCTGCTCAAAGGCATGTATTTGGAAGATGTGAACCAAATCATAAACGGAGCATTTCACTTTGCAGAATATTTTACAACTGTCACATTTCCAGATAATTCTGTTTCTAGGGTTACATAGGCCTGTGTCAGTAAAGGTCTCATACTGCTAAATCTTCAGAGACCTACCCTTGGGTGAGGACTGCTGAACAGTCTATAAGATTTTTCGGCTATATACGAAGAGTCAGGTGTCTGAAGGTAAAATATGAGGAGTTGCAATGCAGACCTAGCCTAGAGCTCAGCAATGCAGAGCCTCTGGTTGAAATCTCACACAAAGGTGCAACCTTGGTACTTCATTCAGTGATTAGGGACAATGTTGCTATCAGGCAGTTGTTCAATCTCCCAGAATGTGGAAGACCTCTTTTATAAGGCCTGATCAGTCATGGAGAACACAAATCAATCTCCTCTGTGTTACAGGAAAGCACTACATCTATGAGGCAATGGCATGGTCTGAACTTGGAAAGAGAGTGGTCTCCCTGCTGAACTCGGATGTCCCTCTTCCTGAATGAACGTGCTGATTATGGGCCATTACACACTGGGGGAAGGATAGGTAGGGGTGAGGTGAGGCTAGATTTCCAGACACAAAAGCTTGAGTGCCCTCCTCACTTCCCATCTACTACAGCTGTGACTTGTGCTCAGCCTTGTCCTAGTGGGGCCTTCCTGTAGCTTGGAGCCCTGTGCACATGCTTGTTACTTGTTTGATAGATGTAGAATTTAAATATTCTCCTTTACCTGTATTACCTGTACCTATAAAGCTAGTATTTTAAACCACAGGTTTGGGTGGGCTGGCTGACCCTACCCTCCACTGGATGATGCCTCCTCAGAGCTCAGGCAGCAGAACTTGCATGTTGTAGCCCCAGAACAGAAGATGGCTGCCTCTCTGAGGAGTACTGTCCTGTCAAGTGTCAAGGCCATTCTGGGAATGGATATGTACTTCGACTGTGGTAAACAGCTAGAACAGAAATTAGGCACCTCCAAGAGGGGATTTTTCTGAAATAAGAGAAGTCTTATCACATTAGTGTCTCTTCAGACTTGGGTTTTAATATCCATTAGCTGCTTAAATATCTTTCATAGCAAACTTATTTGATTTGAAGGTTGCTATCCATGAAAAACTATTTTAAATAAGTGTTATTTCCTTTCCTGATCATCTGCCACATTTTGCTTAACCTTTTACAATACCATGGGTTTTTTTTTTCTTTTTCTTTTTCTCTTTTTCCTTTTCTTTCTGTACCTTTTCCTTTTTCTCCACCTTGGAATAAATTGACAGAATTTTAATTTTTATTATGAAATTGACAACAGCATTCTGATCAAACTGGCCTCACTGAGAAATTAGGGCTGTCTTTACAGTTGGCGGTGTTGTTGGTAAAATCAATACGCTCTCTGCTCTTCTTAATGTAATCACAGAGGTATTGCTATAAAAATGCTCAGACTGTTACAGCTGATTCAAGTTCATTGCAATGACATCAGCTATATTGGTGTCAAGCTGCACCTACGCAGATGCATAACTTTTCCAGTGAAAACTCACAGGAGATGCTGATACAGTTAGGCTGGTAAATACTATAAATAGAAAACATCCAGTTTGTACTCAGCCTTTAGTGAAGAGAGCTTGTACAGTAGTGGTAGGCAGTAAGAATCAATATCTCTATTTTTGTTTGAATTTATCTCCCTCTGATATCTGCCAGTTTTCAAAATTAACAAAGAAAATGTTTTGGCTTTACAAGTTTAACTCTGAAAGCCTGTATATTTCCTATCTTCTTGGGGAGTATAATATTAACGAGAAAATTAACTCACATTTTTCTGTTGAGAGTAAAGGATACTGGTGATGTATATTTTACTGGAAAGAGACATATATAGCACCAGTGACCTGAATATTCAATATAGGGACTACAGATTTTCTTTGTCAAAGATGAAATATTAGTTTTAATACTAATGTGATCTGCTGAAATGTTATATAATATTAATAATAGCTAATATTATTAATAGTTAATAATATTTAATTATTTGAGCTTTGACAAGTGAGTAACAAACTCCTTCTCTCCTAACATTGCCGGTCACACACTCTGTTCCCATAAGGCTTTTATAGATTGATAAGCTTTAAAATCAGGTGGTGTAGTACATCTTTTGATCTGACCTCATAGCTGACACAGTTGACAATAACTTGTGTTGACTGCAGTATACCTGTTGAGAAGAGGTTGAATTTGTATTTGGGTGAACCCACAGTAGACAGCTCTTGTTGACCTTGGCCAAACCCTCCTGTTCCCATGCTGGAGATCTTTTCTCCTCTGTAGGACCCACATTACTGCTGGCAGAGACCAGGTAGGAAGTAGGGACATTGATATTATTTCTCCTTTTTTTTTTTTTTTTTTCCTAACCTGCATAGTTAAAGTGGTTCTTTAGTGAAGAACGTTGACTGGCAGCTGTTTATATTGGAGGTGGCAGCAAGCTGCAGCACAGGGTTGGTGAAAAACTGTTGACTGATGAAAGATAAGAGGAATACAGGATGGGAGATGAAGAAAGGTATCTTCTATAGAAAATACAACATAGAAGGACACCCTCATGTATCCAGGCCTTCTCTTGAAGGAGAAAAAGGGAAAATCAAGTTCTTCTCTTGCTTGGCTGCTCCTTAGGTTAATTGCTGGCACTGTTAAAGGAATATGCCTCACTGCTCACTAGCAGGATAGCATTTCTGTTGTGTTTATAGTTGTCTTTATAGTATAGGGGTACATAGGTTAATAAAAATTAATAATTTTAAAATATTCTTTGGATTATCTCAGACCTAGTGGAAGGATGTACAGTTTAAATATGGAAACAAAGTTATTGATTTACTGTTATTCTTCAAGAAGGATTTGTTCTAGGTTGTGTCTCTGAGTTAGTATTACTCTATTGTCAACCTTCAACTTCCTAACTGTTATGTCAGAAACAGTGACTTATATTTCTGTTTTATCCTAGATTTCATACTTTCCTTTTTTGTTATATTTTACTGATGTTTATAAAGTGCATTTCACTAACAAAAGTTTAATAATGCTGTTTTAAAAGCCTTCAGCTTTACATAACAGATAATTATGCTGTGATAAAAGTTAAATACAAACACAGAAGAGACAGTGGAAGATACTGCAATACTTCTAAAATGCCCCCAGTAATGAATAGGCATTTGAAATAAAAAGTACATAGATAAGCATAAACATACAATGGCATTTCAATTTGAGATACTATTGAAAAGTCAGTGTGAAAATTACTAATTTTGTATTTGATGTACATTTGGATGGTGTATCACAGCAATGGTAAATGTATTGCAATGGAGAGGGGTTTTTTCCTATTAAACAAGTTCCTACCTGTACTCCTTTATTCATCTCTTTGGTTTCGATCATATTGAAACATTTCATTTTGATTTTGACTATTGCTTCAAAATATATCGACTTTGTTTAGTCTAATATAAATCATTATTTGTGTTCAGTATTAATTAAAGACTTATTGGTATTTATGTATGCTAGACTGACCATTATTGAGCAATACATTCCGTAGTTTCTTGTATGATTAGTTTTGTTACAGAATGTCAATTCTTCCTTATAATCTAATGTTAAATCTTTGGATTTTAATTATAGTTCATAATGAATAAATATTTTGAACTGTATATCTTCATTTTCATTTGGAAGGAGAATTTTTTTTTTTTATTGAGCAGAAAATGAAGTATGAAATGAAAAAGGGCAGGATAATAACAACATTTCCCATAGGGCTTTGAGATTCCACTACTCTGGCAAGACTTTCATGGGAACAAATTAGTACATTGTCATACTGTTAAAGATAATTTTGTAACTTGAATGCACCTAGTTAAATTAAACTTCCGGAGGCCAGTAAATTTGGACACTTCCTGAAATACTTTAGCACTTTGATATTGCAGTCATAGTGATCTTATTACATAGTTCTGTCTCAATTTAAATGAGTTTTAAAATAGAGGAACTTTCTTGATTCTCATCTGACATTATCTCCAAATTTCATGTTCATTCTCCAAACTGTAGGCATAAAGTTTTACTTAAAAATATAATTGCTTGTATATTGACAACATGATTCTTACTGTAATCTAATTTTCAGAAACATCTGACTTGTTTTAACAGGAATTATTTAAAAATTCTACCAGAAGCAGGGATACAACTATTTCTGACAGGGTTACCAGCCAATCTGCATAATTGTACAAAGTGATGTGATTATTTGCTGCTTTATTTCTTTCTGCCTTATTCCTTTATATTGGCAGCAGAGCCACACATTTCTGCATCATTCAAGTATATTTCTGAGGAAAAAAAAGTGCCATTCCCTTTACTGTGTTTCCCCTCCACACACTGCAGATGACAAACTTTCTAGACATCATTGTCCAAAATTTTATATTAAATTACTCTAGTGCAGGATATGTCTGATTATTTGTCATTCATCAAAATGTTTAGGGATTGCTGTGAATAACTCCTGGTCATCCCTGTGTTTGTAGACCTGGGTGATGCTTTGAAGATCTGCCCGTATTTTCTCATTCCCACTCCATGCAAACCCTGGTCTCAATCTCACTTTTCTCCAAATGTCTTTCATAGCAAAGGATTAAGAGGAAGTTAGGAGAGACAACTAATCTTAAATCTTTACTATGGGTCACCAAAGAAGGAATTTCCTAAAAAGCTGACAAAAGATAGGTACCACATTTTTCCACTTTCTCCCTTTAAGAAATTCAGTAAGACTTGGACCCTTTAATCACTTAGTCTCTTGGTGAAAATATATATATTTCATCTCTAGTAATTTTTAAAACACCCAAGCTGTACAAAAGAGAGGTACTAAATAGAAGTGGAAAAGGATTGCTTTTTTGCAGAGTGTCTCATTTTAATGCTAGCAAGGCTGCATACTAAACATAGTGTAAATTGATTAACTATCAGAATGATCCATATAAATATCCTCTGCTAGTTTGAAAATTAAATATGCTTGACCATTGATCTGCCAACAGTAGCCTGGATATTAAATATTCTGTTACAAATTGCATGATTTAATTTGTATGATTTGTTTTGTGTATTCTTATTTACTTACATACTCTAGCAATTTATCACAGGAAAGCCATATGGCAGCCATAAACTTGAACAGAATTTTCAACTCCAAACTGAAGTAATGTAAGTTTCTATCTCAAGCAAATATATTCTCCAAGTTGCTGATTGCTTTCTAGGAAATGCCACATGTATTTTCCACCCAATGTAGGTTTTGTCCTCTATTTAGGTGTATTGGCAAACTAAACAAACACCTTTTTATGCTGCCACTGAAGAATATTTTTTCACTGCTCTATAAAGTTCTATTCATACCTGAGATAAATCATATCACCTCAGCCCTCCTCAAACAATCTATTTCCATTTTAAGTATCTACTTTGAGTACATGGGTTCTCTTGAGCAGCAGCACACTAACAGCTGCTGATAAAATTATACCTATGGAAGAGTAAAAATATTCTTTTCCTTGTTCTTTTGTGGTTTTATTATTGTAGATAATGTTGATTTTATACCAGAGTGCCCTAAGTTGTCACTTTTGCAAAACAACTCTATAGACTCATTTTGTAGACTCTTCCAACATTGTTTAAAAATCATTCAGTCTATCTTCTAGCCACAAAGTAACCTTTTTCATATGAGACTGTTCTTACAAGGTCTGTGAAAATTCTTACCACAGATAAATCTTTTATATTTTTCCAGTGCCTAAGTATCATCCTTTTAGCAATCATTAAGCTTGTATATATCCATTCTGATGTTGCATTGGGAATGCCTTTAATTCCCAAAATGTCAGACAAAATGCAAACAGAAGGTTCTGAGCATATTTTGCTTCCAATTATTTGACATTATGGATTAAAATAATTTACTTTTTCATTCTGATAAGATGGTTATGGCCTCTGCCAGAAGTTAAGCATGTAATGAGTCAGCTTTTTGGTGTTTTCTCCAGAATGTGTACTTTCTTTTCCATTTTAAGAAGCAAATCCCAGAGCAACTTCCAAATTATAATGGCTGCCTAGAATACTGGTAGACAAATAGCAAGAAATTTATGGTAGATTATCTCACTGAATGACATTTGTTTTGGATGGACAGATTAAGCAAATGTTTAGAGATTTAGTGGAAAGCATATTTACTTCTTTCTTTCTTTTTCCTAGAGTTTTCTAATAAAGGAAAGGAAGTATTTTTATTCATAGGACTTTCAATGCTCCAGGTGGAAAAATGTAAGGTATTATTCTTTTATATAGAGAGGACATTAAGAACAATGTACCTCCTCCTGTGGAAAAAAAACCCACAACACATTGTATTTTTAACAAGCAGAAACTTTGTATTTCATAAAGCATTATAGACTCAGTACAACATGCCACATACAAAACAGTATCTGAAATGTTGTAAGAGTAAACATGATACCTGCTGATATTCCACCTAT
The DNA here is from genome assembly GCA_013398125.1 of Aegotheles bennettii. Classification (NCBI taxonomy): domain Eukaryota; kingdom Metazoa; phylum Chordata; class Aves; order Caprimulgiformes; family Aegothelidae; genus Aegotheles; species Aegotheles bennettii. The sequence goes on from VZRW01007420.1 coordinate 8,853, forward strand.
ATAACTTTGTTATATTTTCTCTGTTCCTATATGGGTGCTGCACTAAACTATGAAAAATATGCTGATGTAACAGAGTGCATACACTTTGCAGAAGATTCATCTAACTAAAGGCAGATTATAATTTGAACTAGTCATCCTTGTCTTCCATGTCTTCCGTGGAGATATAGCCAATATAATTAAGGGATCACTACAGTAATGGATCTCACCGACATGTATATCTAAACCAGATCATTCAATCAATCACACACACCAACATTGTCTATATATCTTCACCAAATATAAAGGGAACCTAATGAGTGAACAGATGTTTTAGGTTAGCTGAATCTTACCTATTTTCACTAGTACTATAACTTGCAGTAACTTCATCGGTTTTCCAACTTCCAAGAACAAAAACAACTGTGTGGTAAAGCTGTGGAAAACAACAATGAAGATGGAAAGAATGAATATTTGGGGAAAATATCCCAATTAAGAAGCTGTGAAGGACAATGAACAATGGAATTGGCCATCAGGAATGGCATAAGTCATGTTGTTTAAATCTTCTACTAGACAACATAACTCCATTAGTGTTGAAAAATTCTAGACTTACTTGGAAGTGGACCCCTTATTTATCTCTAATGCAAGAATGAGCAACAGTGGGTAGTCAAGCATTTAACAGAGATAAGCTTTTATAGATCAATAGAATCAACAATGCTCAAAATCTAGTTTCTTTTTTGTAAGGTAATTTCTGGATATGTGAATTTAAGCTAAAGACTGGACAAATGTCTCTGTCTTCCTTACAAACACTACAAAGATTACTGCCTGGAAGTTAGCATGGATAAACTTTCCCTCACAGTCCAGATTTCCTAAGCATTACACTGCTGAAGCGCAATACTGAATTCTTCACTGAAACAAAAAGTTTCTTTTTACATCCAACTTAAAAAACATACAAACTTCAACATCCAACTGAAGCAAATGGTCTACAGTAGTCAGAGAATTTTCTAATAAAGGCATGCAAATGAACATTGTGAGCACATATGTCATGGAAGTCTGCTGTGTGTTATAAGAGAGTTTGTTGGAAAAGAATGTCTGTGTTTAATGATAACTGATAAATTAATTGGGATGTTAATACTATTTCATTTCATAAGCTAGTATCTCCACATGTTCTCCTTGGCATGTGGCAAAGAGAAATAATACATTTCTCAGCAAGAAAGGAGTACAGAGCTGAAGATTTTCTCATGAAAACAAGTGGGAATATTTTGTGTAAGTGAAGAACAGAAAGTCTGTAGGACTGCAGAGTGTTGAAACACACAATTTAAAATTAAAATCAATTTAAAAATAAAGTGCCTTTTTTCTGGCGTAATTACAAGATGTACTCTTCAGATGCACTGAGAGTCAGAAATTTGTAGAGAAGAACACTAAAAAGTCTACTGTAGGAAATACAGATGTGAAATTTGAAGCACGAGGATAGAATAGCACCTTCACAGAAACTGCTCTGCTGAAACTTAAGCAATTTTTCAACCGGCAATATGGGGGTTCTTGGCTTCATAGGTTTTAACATTCAGGCAAGAAAAAAAAACAGGCTGAAGGGTTATTTTACATCTGTAAGGTGATGTATCATTATGTCTGAGTTAATTAAATGCTCTTCTGTTGGAAGAAATACATGCTTTGAAAGATTTTGGTATTTAACATGATGATGTGTTTTTTCACTGACAAAAGGAACTTAGCTTTGTATGACATATTGTGCTCAAAAATTTATTTCAAGTAGAAATAAAATCTGAAGTTAAATTTCTTTTTTGAATAGTTCACTCAAGAAAATGAAGATGCTAAATTATGTAAGAGCATATGTGTCTTTTTCTCTTGGCAATAAATAAATGGGGTTTGTAAACAGAATAAAGTGCTTAGTTTTGAAAATGAAGGGTCCAATTCACAAAAGCCCTTTGTATCATCTGTGGAAGTGTACTTATTTTGCTGAGAAAGTGTGCTGAAAGTGGTTGTGGCTACAGTCCTGCTGTTGCTTATGTACTGTTTTCTAGGGCTCAGTTCAAATGTGCAGACATGGCTTTGTTGTTTATTCCATCTCACATCAGACAAAATTTAATAGGGTAGCCTACTTGCTTCAGAAAAGTGCAGGTCTCTGCTCATTCCAGTGTCATATCTGCTTCCCTTACTAAATGTCTTAGTTCCACTAAAGCCTCTGGAAAGCAATCTTTAGGCAACTGAATTAAGCTCTGTGTCTTTATGACTCTTCCAGGGACTGAGATTCAGTCCTGTGTAATGTGTCCTCCTTGAGTTTAAACTGCCTGTAGACCCTCAGATCCAGATGTGAGTGGATCTCAAGAAATACAGAGATTATGCTCTCTCTATAGAGGAAAGAGTTATGGTCTGTCTTGACTGTCATTTATGGTTCAGAACAGTGCCTCATTACAAAACTCGGACATTGATTTCAGCTAAACTTGGATTTCCAAATGTATGTGTATATTGTACTTCACAAGAGCCAGTCTGGACTCTGAATTAGACCTAAATAAGTTGAATCTTCAAGTAACTGTGCCATTTCTGAGTCAGCATGGCTAGAAGGAGCTGCAATCCTTGTGTACAGAATTTGAGGCTTATATAATTTGTAACAGACAAACTCGTTTCTTGATACATGTAATGAATGATCAACCATTATCCAGTGAGAGGTGGCTGGGAACCTTATAATTGTATTCTGACTGGCATAGCAATAAATGAAATTTTTATGGTAAGCGTTAAACTTACCTTGTCACGGATGTAGATATTTTATATTCATTTACACCTCTTCTAGGAGAATGCAAGTTTGACATTTTGTTCGGACTTGACAGCAACTTTGTAATCACCTGTTGTTTACTTGGATCATCAAAAATTACACAGGGGGAGTAGGAGTAATAAATCAAGTAGTTAATTCTGGTGGATTTGGGGTTTTTTTTGTATTATTTTCTTAATGTATTTTTTCAAAGTATTTTTTTCAATAGTAAACCTGGATCTCAATCATACAGAATAGATACTTCTATACTAGTCACCTAAGAAGTGTTAAGTAACATCCCTGGGCACTGGAACTTGGGTGTTACATAACTGAATTGTTACAGAATAGTCCTCGACATTTTTTCGGCCTATAACGAGATGACTCTGAAATAATTATCAGGCATGATTTGAAATTTAGTGAAGAATATTCAATAGAAAAGTTAGATGCTATTCTTTTTTTTTTAGTCTGGGAAAGTTGAAAAGGAAGAACACAGATGCTTGGCTGATAGTGGTCTCATTGACAGTGGATAGTTTCAAACACTTTGCTAATACAGAAATTGACAAAAAATAGCTAAAAATACAGTGTAATTACTTTTTTGCTACTGATTATTATTTATTTGTTGACAGTTTTAGAGTTATTACCTTTTAAGATTTATCTTATGGGATGAAAATAATTACAATCATGATACCTGTTAATTTATTTGCATGTTTCTATGTTTGGAGACTTTTTCTATGTAATTTTGAAGCTAGTTGACCAAAATCAACCATAAATGCCAAGAAAGGGACCCGTGACCTGCTTAGATGATAGCATAATAATATTTCCAATACTGATTCCCATCAATTTTGTTATATTTGAAAATATTTAATTTTAATAGTCACTATGACTTTAAAATTTGTGCTTTCATGTCTGCACAATTATTAATTACACTTTTTCCCAAGAATACACAGAATCACAGAATCACAGAATCACAGAATCCTAGGGGTTGGAAGGGACCTCGAAAGATCATCTAGTCCAACCCCCCTGCCAGAGCAGGGTCACCTAAAGTACATCACACAGGAACGCATCCAGGCGGGTTTTGAATGTCTCCAGTGAAGGAGACTCCACAACCTCTCTGGGCAGCCTGTTCCACTGCTCTGTCACTCTCACAGTGAAAAAGTACTTCCTGATATTCACATGGAACCTGCTTCTTCTTGTAACATCTTTAGGCCTGACTTTATCCAGAGAGCCTTTCAAAAGTCCAATTAAATTACATTTAACAATTCTTTATCCTTTATTGTTTCTATTCCTTTGAATAAAATGAGGCTTAAGCAGTACAATCTCCTTTTACAGAATCTCTACTGATTTCTTTTGTATTATGCTCATTTGTGTGTTTTATAAGTCTCTCTAAATGTGTTTTCAGCTAATTTACCTAATACTAAAGTCATGTTCACTGGTCTATAATTTTCAGGCTAACCCCTAACACATAATTTAAAGATGGCTACAATACTGACTATCCTACAGTCTGCTAGCACAATAGTGGAGATTAATGAGAAATTCTGTATTTTTTGTTTGCAATTCAGTCACTTTGATAGGGATTTTCAAAGGTCGGCAGTGCAGTTAGGTACCCAAATCCCATTAACATTTAGTGAAAAATGTGCATTGTACTCCCAGAGCGTCTCTGGAAGACTCCTAATTTTCAGTCATAAGTGCTCCTTGGTGAATACTGTTTCATCCTAGTTACACAATGATATGAATTCACAGTTTGGCAGAAGACCTTTCTTTTTAGTACATCACCACTTTGGTTACATCAGCAGTGAAGCATAACACAGAAATCACTAATCCATTTTTGTGTAAAACATAAAGTAGTAATAATGGTGTGGTCAGTTTAACCCAATTCTGAACCAGCCATGGACTTAAACATTTCCATTTCATGCTAATTACTCAGTTCTGTTGAATATACCTGCAAATGTCATTAACTTTGTTAAACTTTTGCATATTCCTTTTCTTTACCTATCAAAGACTTCCTTCCATCTTTTGCAGTCTGTTATTCCCTGTTCAGTTGTTACCATGTGATGCCAATATTACCTGCATGTACCACAGCAGTTCTAACCTATTGTCTTCCACTAATTGCTTTTAATTTAATTCTTCTTTATGTTGACTTCAGTTCTGAAGTTTTGGACTAGACCTGGAAATGTGAAGTTCCCATGCCACCATAGGATTTTTAAAACATATTGATAGCAGCAGCTTTTCTAAAGAAGTCAAGAGATACTTGAACATTACAAGCAAACTTATAAGTCTGTATGGAATAGTAAAGTACAGCAGTAGAAGATAAAATTGGGACAGCATTTAAACTACCTTTTTAGTCTGGAAAAAAAAAAACAAAACCGAAAAATACTGTAAAAATAAAAGATTAAATTTTCACCTGAAAATCTCCTCGCTTCTTCACGGGAGTTCAAAGTAATTTGGAGAAATTTTGTCACACAGACTATTGTATGTGACCACTATAGCTATAAGACAGAGAAAATGCTAATCAACACATATTGGTGGAGTGAATATTGAAGTTAACATTGATGTTCCCAAGATCACATGAGAAAAAAATGTTTAGGTTTGAGTCTTACTAACAACACAACACCAGAGGATGAAATCTGACCTGAAATAATCATCGTCCCTTGTGACCATTAATAAATCACACTGAAAATGTATAGCTTCTAAAGCTCAGCCTGAATAGTCAGAAATAGGACTGGAAAATACAATTTTTATTTTTTTTTCTTAAAGTTATCAGTTCTGAAACAGATTCTAAAGTGTCCTCTCTAGAGGCTAGGAAGAACTGACTTTAATACTGTAATTAGTATGACGTACAATAAGCAATATTCACAACACAAGCTGATTTTCTTTGAAATAGAGTACGACTATTTGCTATTTACCTAACAAAAAACATAGAATGACTATTTTCTGTAAATGAATTTTCAGCTATTTATACTGCAACAATCTTACCTTTGAGTTGTTGCTAGTTTGGTAAATTATTGTTGTATTTCATCTGGATAGAATAATGTATTTTTTTCTCTAATTTACATCCAGTTTGTTTTGATGGGAGAAAGGAGGATTGAGACTTTTTGACTTTTGGTCAGGAGTAAAGAACGTGTTCTCCTGAATGGCAGGGAAAATACTGCTTTTCTGCCAGTATTCCTCTCAGCAAGAACTGACTGAATTAAAAAGAAACATTTGGTCACAGAATACCTAACATGGAATGACTGGAAAAGATTTCTCAGAGGCTTCGGAATGTCTGTAAATATATATTCAGGCAGAGAACATGTAAGAGTAGAAATGTTCCATCTTAAGGACTAGAGGTTTGGCCGAGATGGGTTATTCTTTAAACTTGCCCATTTGTGTGATTCTAACTTTTGTGTATGTTAAAGTTAGATATGAAACACTGAGGAACAGGAGTTGTCAATTTCAAGTGATTTGAGAAAGAATCTGTAAAACGTTTGTCCATCTTAATTAGTTTTATGAATTTTGCCAAAGATCCTGTTATTTAGCCTATAGACATTATGTACAGTATTACAATACTGTCTTTTTTTCAAGGTCCTTATTATTTCTAACATTGGACAATCTAAATCCTACAGAATGCCTTTTATTAAAGTAAATGAGGCTTCTAATAAAGTGTTATGGATTTAGACAAGTGAGATGCTAAAGAACTCTCTGTTTCCTAATTTTTTAATTTATATTTGTTCTGCTCCAACAGGAGCACATTTTCATTCTGTGCTAAAGAAAGGAGATACTAAAAAAACCCCAACTATGTGCATTCATTACTGCTGAAATGAAGGCTTAACTAGGGACAAAGCAGTAAAATGAAATTGAATGTTAGAATGCTATTTCTCTGCATTAGCTTTCCAGTTTCTATTTTAAATATCGATTGCAGAAGCCAAAGCAAATATACATCTGCTTTGCATTGCAAACTGACTTGACACACTGAACAGAGTATTTAATCTGTTTTGGACCCACAATATGCCAACCACCATAATACGCAGGTGCTGTTATAATGCCTAAGAGTATTGAAGATTTGTGCTATGATGTTTAACCTACTGCATATTGAATTTGTGTTGTGATGTTATTCCAATGAATACTAGAATGTGTCATATAAGAAAGCTTCAGTTTTATGATTTATGTCCAGCACCTACATAGCCCTTTAAGTTTGTAAATGCCTATGTAACCACAATATTAATGGCAAAAATTATCTCCCTGTTTGAACGTGCAAATAGTATAACATCACAGTCAATCTAAATGTATAAATTTATATAATTTTTCTCCTCTCTCTCTTAGTCTGCCTGCAAATCCAAAGAAATCCTGGGATTATCTGGCAGACCCAAGGAAGTATCATTTTGAAAGAAATTTTCTTTCCATCTGACAACATTAGTAAGAATTTTTGCTTTCTTCCTTCTTTCCTTCCTTCCTTGTTTTCTTCCTTCCTCCCTTCATTTCATCTTTCTGTCCTCTTTTCTTCCTGTTGGAAGGATGGAAGGTCAGTTCATAGTTGCTGCTTTATGAGAAACTTCTCAACAAATCATTCCAGTAGGGTAGAGGACAAAGTGCTATTGAAATCCTGTGTTTGATATGTGCCTTGGATTTGTTTTGTTTTACTCTTTTTTCCTCTTTCTGTATATGTGTCTTAGGAACACAGAAGTAAAATGGACACTCTGGATTGACAAGTTCAGGCATCCTGTGTGAACAAACAATCTCAGCAATACTAACCATCTTATTTATCTATCTATCTATCTATCTATCTATCTAATCTCTCTCTCTCTCTTTTTCTCTTTCTATTACCTCTTTCTGTTACTTTTCCATGCCTATAAGCCTCCTACTTTAAAAAATAACCACCTTCTTCCCTTGTTTAATTTTGCTTACTTTTTCTTCCATTGTATTCAGTGCTTTGGAGGTTGTTTCTTCTATTCTACTGCCTCTTTTCTCTCCCTTCCAAATCCTACAGTAAGAATATGACAACCAACCCTGTGAGGTAATTAAAAACTGCTGTATCATAGGATCCTGAGACACAATTGGCTTAGATGGTTCATTTGAAGTTTTATTCCCTTTTAGATACTCCTGCCTGGATGTTATTTGATAGCAATGACAGCCAAAAGGCTAATTCCAAACACAGATTTTTGGCCTCAGCAGTAGATTTGTACTATGAAAAAAGAAATGTAAAAACGACAGGGAAAGATTCTGTGCTCATTGAATCTCTGTGAAGTTAGACTTGGTATAATCAGCTGACAGAAAACATCAGGCTGGACTCAGGTTTGCATTGATCTCTTTCATTTTCCTTCCATCATAATGTGTGGGAATAAAGGGAAGAGGGACACTGTGAGCGGGTGGTCGATGTTACAGCTGCTGGTGAATGAGTGAGTCCCTGACAAGGCCTTGGTCTACAATAAAGCTGACTGAGTTGGATGTGGATGTAACATGTGAGACCGGTGGACAGAACAAATAACAAATGAGAAAAAGTAAAACTTCAGAGGTACCTGAAGAGGCACTTTGGAGGAGTGAAGTCTTGTGAGGCCCAAAACACCCATGTAACAGAATCTGTCTTACCATATAAAGCTGAGATTACCTAGGTTACACTATCAGAAATAACAAACTTGGATACGGATGCAGAAAAAGTGGGATCAATGGGGAAAAGTATTGTTTATTTAGAAGGAGACTGAGGTAGAGAAAAGATGGTAAAGAGCTGGGTCAAGAAACAGGAGGGGGAATAAAAGAGGTATGTGAATAATGTGATCAATGTTGTAAGGGTACCTGTGGGCAGCCTCAAGATTGGTCACTACAGACTGCTCAGAACAATAAAACACCCTGTTGTTCTGACAGTACCACAAGAACCAAACCTGCTTTATTTGTCAGGGTGACTGGGGTGGTGGTGGTTTCCGTGACCAGAAGGAGATAACTCAAGCAAGTGGATTGAGCCTTCTGGTATCACCATGCTGGTACCCACTCCTGAGCTGGAAGCATGAACAGGTATCTTCTCTTCCAAAGAGCAAAGATAAGTGATTTACTTCCGAGCTCTGTCATATATTTCTTGTGTAACCTTTAATACACTGGACTGCTCGGTCTCTTTCTCATGCTTTTTCTCTCTTCTTTCAATCAACAGCACTTCAGTGGCATGCACTGATCTCTTTCTAGGTATATTGTCATATAGATCTTTTACCACCGGTGGCTCACCGAGCTCAACTTCACAAGTTTATTTGACATTCATATTGACAAATCAGACCCTCACTTCTGGCTGCAAATCTCTGCCACTTCAGATCTTGATCTCAGGTCACCTTTTCAACCTCATTATTTTAGATATACTTATGCAGTTAAAATATGCCAAAATCTAGCAAACAAATCCTCTTCTACCAAAAAAAAAAAAAAAGGAAAATAAAAGCCTATGATTCAGAATTACTAAGTGTCTGAATATTTGGGTTATCAAAAAACTTTTCTTAGAGGTATTTGTATTTGATAAAAATATTGATTTTCTGACTTTGAAAATCAGGTCTTTAAGAGATCTTTCAAGTTAGTCACCCAAAGAAGAGGTATTTAATCATTAGTTGCTTTGTTCTATAATTCAACTCAATTTCCTAAACAGTGCACACGAAAGAAAATAAAATGGGTTAAATCACTCTATTGGTCCCAGCTATATGCTCTTTAAAGTGTAAACAAGATCAAAAAATAATTGAGTATAGACTTGTGACTAGCGTAAAAATTTATGACTGTGATTCTGAATGCAGATTGTGGAATTAATTTCTTGAGGAAGCCACTCAACATTTTTGTACTCTCACTTTCTAAAGTGGAATTGAGCTTGAACTAGAATTGAAATCACAAACGAATTTATGCTTTAAAAATATTTTTTTTTAGTGCAATACCAAGAACCATTTCAGGGTCTCAGTCATCAGAACAGAGTAAATTTGGAAACTGGTGGTATCATTTGGTCTATACAGATATCTGTGTTACTTAGATCAGCTTTTCAGAGGTAATGAAGAAGATCATTAAAACTGTCTGATCTTCCCCATAAGCATTTTACGGCTCTGATTAAGTGACTTGGGAGCATTATGCTATGCTTGAGGGGGTAAATTGACTCTTTGTTGTAATAGTCTTATTAATTAAGCCTGCTAGAAATCTTGGAGTATTTTACTGTATCCAGATTGTTTGTAAATACTTGAATTTATTAGAATGTGTGTATGTTTTCAATGTAAACTGTGTTTCCTTTTTCCCCCTTTCATCCTGAAATAGTCTTTGCTTCTAGGAAATAAAAAGCAAAAATAGAAAGTCTAGATTTCTGGTTCAATAAATTGTTTTCATAAGTTTATGCAAACTACCTTTCTTCAGCTGGTTGAATTTGGAACACTAATTTGAAATGTCTTGGAGGAAAACTGTGGATATTTCCTGTTTGTGGAAAGTCAGATGCATAAATCTACAAGTCTACATTTTTAAAATATTTTCTGACATCTTTGATACAAGTACACTTACAAATTGTGATATAAAAAATGATAAGTCTGCTAAAGCTGGAGAGTCTGCAATATATTTTATGTTATTTTTTGTCCAAAATTCTACTTAAACTGAAAACTATTAGGAGGTAGATTAACTTCAGCCTGAAATAAACTTCTCACTAAACTGAAAGTCTCACTCAGTACAGAATTATTAAAACTGTTCTAGGGATCTGTGTAATTGTATAGAATATAGAAAAACAAAATTCAAGTCTTTGATTCTGCCTGGAAATCTAAGTTGTAGTACCGACCACTTGTTCCTGATTTGGCTGTAGAGAGGCAAACCATTCTGAATATTTTCCATTGGAACTTTTCGTATGTCCAACTAAGTAATTATTACAGGAGGATCCATATTAAATCTAAGTAGCACAGATCGTTGCAGTTTTGAGCAATGGACAATTTTGTTGCTGATAAGGACAAGACTGGGTTTTCCTGAGCACAATCATGGAATGGAAAACTATATTCTGTTCAACTCTAATGACAATGTGTTAGGCTTATAATAAAACCGAATATGATCTTGTTTGGGAATTTTTATCTAAAATTATTTCCCTCCATGTTGAATTAGGACCTACTTGGGGAAATGTGAGTTAAATCCATTAATGGAAAATTCCACCTTCAAATAATATTGAATATCCCATATAAAATCAAGAAAGATAACCAAACAAGGAAAAATACATATGTCAGACATGAGACTGTGGATAAGAATACAGGCAGCATAATTTTCAAAAACATGTTGACGTCAAGTGTAAACAATAGAACAAAAATAAAACTCTTAAAGAACTCTTAAAGAAAAGTTGCTGTGCTTCCATTCCCACAGAATGTTAAGCTTATGTGCTCTCTAAACCTCCTGTAGATGACTAACGTGATACAAAATGCCATACAGTAAACATTAAACAGGTGTCTTAGCTTGTAAATAAAGCTTTTAATAATATTTTCCATATTTTTTCCTCTTTGTTCAAAGAAGAAATTCACATTAACAACACTCTTTTTAACTTTACAGATAGTGGAGAAAGGCATAGTCTTCTCAAGGATTTACCAATTCAAAAGTCAGACATCATAAAAAGGAGGAATGAATCAGGCATCCCTCTGATATCTGGTATTGGTCAAAGATCTCACCAGTTCAGAGGTGATTTGTACAGTGGCACAGTCAGTGTACTGCATTCTGATAAAGAAGTTACTTCAAGAGTTATTTTTATTGAGTTCTATGTATAATTACAGACTGAAACATTTAGTTTAGGTTTATTATTTTTTTGTTTATTACTATAAAACACTTTAAGAGAATTTCCAGTTAAGTTGGGAACTTGATGTCTTAGAAGCTCTTCACATAAACGAGGAGCTAGTTGAGATGTCGTGGAAGTGACAAGGCTAAATGAAAGGAATAGCTAAGTAGACTGCTGACAGTCTTTCTGCTGTTTATGACCTTCTCCTGGAAGCCACTACTTCAGGTAATGAGTCTCATCTGCATTTTGGCCAGAACGCAGAGCCTCTCTCTGCCCTCGTAGATTAGATTAGGGCCCAGTTCTTGCTGATTAGGCAGCCCAATTTGGAATATTCATTGACAAAGTGTGTTGGGTGTGTTGATTCTAGGAAGCTCTGTTCCAATTAGTTTGCTACTTCTTCTCAGATTTGACAGTACAGCAAAAAGTTAGCCTGACATATCTACTGCTTGAGAATGATCACCTGCTCACAAGGTACCAGTTAGCAAACGTGAAAGCAATATTCTGTCTTTATCAGTTTTATTCCAATGATTTGGGTAGTTAAATCTTAACACATTCTCTTAGGACATGCATATTTCTCTCTGCTCCTCTCAACAATCTAAATAAGTTAATAAAAAAGTTCGCAAGTGCCCTGGGAGTTGAGTTGCTACAACACGTATTTCTCCTCAGAATAATGTGTTGTCAGTGCAACCACCCTTCTCTTTCTCCTCTGTCTCTTGTTCAACTGCTGTCAGACACTTTTTCCTCTGTTGTTCTCCAAAACATTCCTATGGAAAGGCTGATTGCCTCAATAATAACAGATTACTAATAGTGGTAGATCCTTTATGATGATCACAGCCAAAGACAGAACTTGGCTGGAAAAAGACAACAGAGAGTAGGATCCCTTACCATTTTACCAGCATGAAAACCTTCAGTAGAGGTATCTTTGAGCCCTGGAGAGAATTCAACAATCTTGAATTAAGATTAATTGCTGTCTATGGCTGGAATGAGTCAGTTATTAAATGTAAGTTACTGGCAATTTCTTACTGATACATTCTATACAGAATCACCCTTTAATTAGATATCAATCAAAACTGGTTTTGTATATACTGAGCCTTCTAAAAATAAAGTGTTTATATTTTGAATTTCACTTTTGTTTTTCCTTTGTTTATAGTTTATAAAAATTGCTGATGTTAATGTATATGTTCTATATAAAAAAATGCCATTATCTACTTGATAAAAGGCGACAACTATTATTTACTGTGTAATCCTCTTAGCTACTAAGTTCGCAAGAAGAGAATCTGTTCAAATCCTTGTGTAAAGTGTTCTTTAATGTAGTTCAGTTCAAGTGCTCTTCAAATAAAGATGGTTCTTTAACTATGGTATGGAAGATGTAGATATTTCTTAGCTGTCTCCCGGCCCACCCTGCTCCTGGCTGGGGGCTTCGGTCCAAAAGTCTTGGGATTGGTTCCAGCCAGCAGGTCCCTGTCTTACTATCCCCATAAGGAGCCCCCTCCACTCCTTCCTCAAATACCTGTAAAATCAATGTAATTTTGGGAAAGAAAGCCTTACCTATTCCAACATAGGAAATGCATTTGCATGCTATGCACAGGTTTCAATTTAAAAGAAAAAAAATCTGCAGCCCGCACAGTATGTTTGTCTTCATTTAAAACAGAATTCTGTGACCAGAGACATGGAGTACATTTTTCACGTATCAGCTTTGTTTCAATGAGGTCAGAGCTGATGGCTCTATCTTTTGTTTCCTTTTTCATTGTTTGCATCCCATCTCACAATGACACACACATCAGTTAGCAGTCTCAGTCATTTGGAGAACCAGTCATATGAAGAAAATTCTCCTTTTCTTAAGGGAGTGAACATTTTTACATCTCCTTGAGTGCTGTTTAAATGAACTGCTGTACTCATTTAATCATGTTGAAATAAATTATAGGAGACTTTCATCCTTCCCCAAATCTAATGCTCATTCTATGTACAAAAAAGAACTCCACTATATTTTCCTGTTCTTAAGAGCTACATGGAAAATAGTGCACTGAACAAAATGTTGGCTGTAGTATGCAGAGTCCATAACCAAAGCAATGAAATGAATCCATGGATTCACGTTATTCAGACTAAAAAAAACAAAACAAAATATAAATTGTAATTTTAACAACATAGACAAACTTTAAACAAGATGAAATATATGTATTATTATTAACATCTCTAACTTTTCTGTGGTATTAGTGTTAAAAGGAAGCTAACATTTGCTCCCTGTCAGATTTTGTTTCTTCCCTGAATGACGGCAGGGGATGTCTGTCATTTTGGCTTTTGTAACCATCCTTCACCCTGTAAGTGAGATTCATAAATCTTAGAATGAATTTTAAATCCCCAACACTGACATCTATTAAGTCTTCTTATTTGAGAAATGAGCTGCATACACATTTGGAAATGTAATAACAAGAAAAATAAATGAGTCTTACTCCTAGGACTACAACAGACCTTCAGAAAGACTTCTGTTTTCAGTACAGGATTACTTGTACAAAATGTCAGATCCTTGCCATTTGGAGATCACTGGCATTTCATCAGCGATTACGCCACATTCTACTATAGTAAGAAAAAGACTCTTGATGAATTCAGCTAATATCAGCAATGCTTATAAATGAGATTTTATTAGACAAAGTCCAAAAGTTGAAGAAAATTTTTAAAAAGTGTCCTCTAAAATGTAAACATCTGTTCAGCCATTTCAGTAAACTCTCTGGAAGTAGTACAAAAGAAATGACAAGTTTGTTGTGAAAGACGTGACACCCCAAAGTATGTTGTAGTAAAATCAGTTTTGATGCACTACAAAAAGAATGAGCAAAGGTGGAAATCATTGTAATTTTTTTGTGAATAGATGATGATTTTCTAGAATACAGACCACCCAAGAGAATACTAGCATGCAATGCAATGCAAGTTGTTCCATAAAATCATGTTGCTGATAACCTTTTCAATGGATTGAATTCAGAACTAATGAACAATCTCTATAAAAGAGTAAATCAGTTCAATTTTTATCCAATGCTAGGCAATACAATGGTTATACTACATGGCAATTTCTTTTCCCTCTATTATACTGTAGTGCCAGAACTTTGTAATAATATTTTTATTATCATTTCAGTAGTTTTATTGTAGATCAGAAATTTCATTCAATGAATAAAAGAACCTCTCTTAGAAGTAGGATTTCATAAATAAATAAATAAATATAAATTATGCACCAGTGTTACTCTTATGCATTATTTTATAAAACTTGAATGTTTTGTGGTGAAACAAGAAGTATGGAACTGACAATCTATTTGTAAATGATGATTCTCTGAAGACCAGACTGTGGTGTGAATTTAGCAGGCATTTTCCTTATAGTATGGATTGAGAAATTTAATATTTTGGGTTTTTTTTCACTTTCTATTGTGGTAAAGAATTGATATTTCTTGTTTGGTTTTTTTTTTTCATTATAATCTTTTAACATCAGACAGAGCAGCCTTCTACATTAAGTCAATAAACAGTGTCGAGCAAAATGTATTGACTCAAAGAGCTCAATCATGCATGAATTTGGGTGGAAAGCTAAGTTCAAAATCAGCTTACTTAGTACATTGCCTTTAGCTACAGAAAAATCCTAGCTTTTGTGGCTTTGTGAACTAGTGGAGGTCCCATGGATATAGTTCCTACTGGTGTTAGCATTCTCATTTGCCCTGATGACTTGTAGGTACAAATATGTGATTTCTGAGTAAACAGCTGTTTCTATTATATAATTCAAATTAACAGAGATTATTTACTAACGATACTTTATAGAGTCTGTCAGGAAAATACCTTTTTAACCTTATAATTTACAGATTTTCAAATAAGGTTCATGTATGAAATAAGGAGAAAAAATAAAAATATTAAAATATTCTGGTATTTTGTTTCAAATGTTCTCTTTTTATATGCTTCTTTTTAAAAATAACTTTTCTACATGAAAAATAATTTTCATATTAATTCAAAACTTTTTTTAATTTCCAATTAGTACATTTG
>VZRW01007420.1:25136-204572 GCA_013398125.1 Aegotheles bennettii
CCCAGATGCAAAACTCTGCACTTGCCCTTGTTGAATTTCATTAAGTTTCTCCCCGCCCAACTCTCCAGCCTATCAAGGTCTCTTTGAATGGCAGCACAACCTTCTGGTGTGTCAGCCACTCCTCCCAGTTTAGTGTCATCAGCAAACTTGCTGAGGATACATTCTGTACCCTCATCCAGGTCGTTGATGAAGATATTGAACAACACCGGTCCCAGTACCGACCCCTGAGGCACTCCACTAGTCACAGTCCTCCAACTAGATTCTGTCCCATTGACTACAACTCTCTGACTTCTTCCCTTTAACCAGTTCTTGATCCACCTCACTACCTGATCCCCAAACCCATACTTTATTAGCTTATCTACGAGGATGCTGTGGGAGACAGTGTCAAATGCCTTACTGAAATCGAGATAAACCACATCTACCGCTGTCAAGGGTTATCAAGGGCTTGGAGCATCTGTCATACAAGGAAAGGCTGAGAGACCTGGGACTGTTCAGCCTGAAGAAAAAAGGCTCAGAAGGATCTTATCAATGTATAAAAATACCTGATGGAGTATTTCAAACTCAGCAACTTTGGGTTTCTGTGACCTCATCGCTGTTTCATGAATCGGTATGAAACATTCTGCTAACATAGGTAATTAAAAAAAATATATTAAAAATTCCTTCCTAAGGAGAAATACAACATCCTTATTTGATGAAGAGTTTGACAAAAGATCTTTTTGTTTTTCATATTTAGACAAATATACAGGTTTGCATAATCAAAAGCAATACCAAAATTCTTTTTTTTTTTTCTCAATTTTCTCCTTGCCCTTTTGTAAGCAAGAGTAAGCCTTAAACAAGGTTGTTTCTATCTTGGATCAAAAAACATTCTCTTTTTCCTGAATAGTCATAAAGGTTCCTACAGTTATTAACCACTTCTTTATTTACTAGTAACACAGTTTTTTCATCTAATCTGTGATTCATCTTAAGCATTCTCCTAGAAATGAAAGCAAAACAAGGTTTCTAAGATCTGCAAAGATATATAGTTATAGTATCACTGCAATGTAATGATCTGCTCTCCTCACCTAAAGGTCTTATGCATGTAATTAAACATATGAGATGTGGAAGAGATCTCCCAGAAACATTACCTTAGCTGGGATTGAATGATGGAGAGAAATGAGTATCTCCAGACAGCAATTTATTCCACCTGAGAATTATTATTTTAGGATAGGATATATCACCCCTTGGAGATTTCCATCTCTCTTCACTTGCAATTAAGACTATATTCTCTTTACTGATTATATCATCTTAGAAAACTTATCTAATCTTATTAGATAAATTCTGTGAAGTGATGTGAATGCCATCTTATACTGAAATGTGAACAATCTATCAAGGAGATTGAGAATTTCATACACAGAAGCCATTCCGTTTACCGTATACCTCTTGTTTAATTCTGCCCTGTAGCCACCTTTGTCAACAAAGCTTCTGGAAAAGTCATTAGCAGTTAGTTAACACTGGCAACAGACCAGTGTATGTACAGTCTGTTTCAAGTACACTAAGCACAATTTATATCTTATTTCTACTTCTTAAATCAAATCATGACACCACGGAAGCTTCTTTTCACCTATTCTTTATTTCTAGGTCAGGAGCATTCACACAGAGTTCTTCAAAGAGCTTTTGTCCTCTTCAACTTCCAGGAGCTACATTCTATGTCTGAATGTGTTCAGAAGTAGAAATCTGTATTCCAAATCTAGCTTCAGAATTTGGATGCAAAGTCTTCTGGCATTTGTACTGACATACTACTCTCAATATAATTTATTTTATGTTGAGAAGATTATTTTAGTAAGAGATGTCACTGAAACCTGCATTCATTAGAGTTCATTCAGGCATTCATTTTACCTCTGAATTAGTGAATCATTCTGGATCTGACCCTTATTAAAAACTACTGAACAGGAATTCAGATTGTAAGCTTTGTTTATTCATATACTGCTAGTTAGCAAAGAGACGTTATACTATTCCACTAATTCTATGACTGTAATATTTCAAAGAGAACATTACAGAACAAATCCATTATGTCTTTCTGGTAAATACATTGGCCTCAAAATGAGTTCATATGGCACTTGGGAAGTTTCTTGCATTGTAACTGTTTCCAAGAGCTCTCAGAGAACATTCATTTGATCTTACGAATCTCACAGCATATTGGACTGGGAGCTTTTATTTAGGAAAAAAAAATCACAAATAGTGTTTTCTTCATTCTCTGATAAAGCCAGTACTGAAGCTGTTGACATTTGCTTTCAGGATTAGAAGCTAGCTATCTTTGGTACTTCCCAATATGGTTTGAGCTGCTTGGCTTGAAACAGTCTCTTCATTTGTTTGTTTGCTGAAAATAGATTGGGCAGAGTGGCAGGGTAATTTAGACTCTTCTCTATGTCTCCTGAAGAGTCAATTGGTTTTGGTTCAGAGACTCAAGACAAAAGCTGCTTCCCCACTAGTATCCCAGTGAAGAAGTCCCACATGGCTGGACATGAACTATAAACAAGTTGTTCTTACATGTGGTGATTGCCTATAGATATCAGTGTTCCTTTATCAGAATATCCTAATGGGCTAAGCTAAGTTAACATGTCACATACATGTAAATACCTTTTGCCAAAATGCCCCTCTTTTTGTTGTAACTGCAGATAAATCTTAAGCATTTACCCAGGAGACCAGCAAAAATTGATTGCATAGTAGCAACGATCTTTAACTAAAGGTTGAACAAGAATACATTGAAAACCTCAGAGATGATGAAAGGCATTAGAAGAGTGTTGCATATTAGATTCTGTCCTTACTGCAGATGCCATTGTATTAATAGAACCTATAATTCAGTGGGAAAAAAAAAGGCTTTCATCTGGCAGTGACTTCCTGGCAGGTTTGAAAATACATCCTTGATTTTTCTTTGTGTTTCTCACAAGAGTACAACAGACCAAGACAGTGGTGCTCTTACTGATTTTTTGCTGTTTGACAGAACTGCTGAGTTTCAGTGGCTTTTTGCATACACTTTCAATTAATCATTCAGGTAAATGGTGTCCAGCTGAATGTAACCTTACACCACTACATTTGTTCATTGTTTCCTGCCATGTGACAGCATTTATCTGATTTGCAGTAAAAACAGGTATAGACCTCAGTGAAAATAAAGGGGATCCTGAGAAGGATTAACTGTTGCATATGCAGTACTGTTAAATGACATAACAAACCCCAGCTCTATTTCATTAGCATTTCTATTCAAATCGTATTTATTAGATACTTCTCTTAGCAACTGCATAAGTTACAGTCTCCAGGCAAATTGCTCTATGCTGTACCATCTTTTTACTTATTACAGATGCTTCTTTACAGCATTACCATGAGAAAGGCAAAGTTTGCAGTGCAGCTCTAACACCAGTCAGATATAAATGTGCTCATCTGTCTCATCAATGCAGATGATATTAAGGAGTAAGGAGTCAATTTGATCTGACAGGAAACAGTTTTGACATGTGCATATGGTGAAAGACCATGACATGGTCCATAGTGGAAGCAGAAATCCTTTAAGTCCTCCTGTCACAATCCACAGAATCCTTCCAGCTCACAGTCAAGGTGACAGTGGACATAAAGCTTTAAATCTTTCCCATACATCTTGTCAGCTCCTTTGTGGTAGTAAGAATTTGGGCCAGACTAGTCATGAGGATAGCATTTTAAAAAGTTAGTGTCTAAAAAGATCAAACTGAGTTCATCAATGGATGTCTTAGCCCTACGAATCCTGAGAGGGTATTCTGAATTCCTGTTCTTATAATGCAACCCTTCCTCTGCTTCCTCTGCAAACCTTTGAGTTTGGGCCTTTTACCAGCCCACTGAGAGCCTGCATGTGTACAACAATAATTTTTTGTTTAATATGCTTATTAGATAGGTATTTTGGCTAACACCTGAGACTAGTATGTTACTAGACCAATCATTAGCATGCAGATGTTTGACAAGTCTCTCCTGTCCAGACACCCTCCGAGTAGGGGTAAGACTGTCAGCCTTAGAACAAGGCTCTTGCTGAGTTCTAACTTTCAGTTCTGTAAATTTTTTTTCTCAGCATTTTGTATTGTTTCATATGGCTATTTTTCTCTTTTTCCTGAGCTGGTAATTAGTGTTTTCTCAAAAATTTCTCCTCTTTGTTTTTTCTTTACTTTTTTTGGATCATGTTACATCTTCAGTGTAGGAACTCTCCCACAGCTCAGCAACATTTTTTACAGTATGGTCATATAGTTGTGTTTCACAGAGCTGGGTTTTGGACTGCAGATAGCAGGACCCCCGGGTTACAGCAGGAAGAAATTTATAACTGTGGGCATCTGAGATCTGATCATGGGGAGGGAGGGATGCTCAAACACACTTTACTCACCTTTCAGTCACTGTGCCAGTATCTCTGAGTTGTTTGAGGGCTTCAGTCCCCCAGAGGAGCACTGAATTTTTCAAGAGCAAGGTAATGTGATCCTCACTTGTATCTAAAGAGATCCAGTTCAGCACTGGGATTTTCAAAGGAGATCAGGTTGAAATTAAAGATGCAATTAACTTCTTTTCTACACCTAGTTCCTTTAACTCGCTTTTGAAATTCCATTCAGGTTTTTCAGCTACAGCAAATCAAAATACATAAATAAAAATTAAAAAAACCCACCCAAAACCGCAAAGCTGTAGGAAGGCTTTGAAATTCTTTAATATATTTTTTCACCTTTCAGAAAAATCATTGATTAATAACCTCTGTCATCAAAAGTATTATTTGGGGTTTATTGTCCTATCTTTTCCTATTGGAAGGCTCTCTTCCAGAACATGACTGCTCTAAGAGTTGGGACATTTCTTCTGATTTCCCACTAAATTTATTTTCAGCTGTTCACATTCATTTGTTCCTGTTACAACACTGGCATTTCACTTAAGTAGTTCTATTCTCTCCTGATGTTTACCCTGCTGATGTATTTATAGACTACTTTCTGTTCCTTCCCAGCCTTTGTTTCATGAGGCTAAACAGAGTTTTTCTAATCTCCTGTTAAATAGGCAACCTAGCCTTCATATCAACTCAATATTGCTTCTCTATGTAAAGTCTCTAGCTTCATAGCAAAACAAAACCTAAATCTGGAGACAACTTTCAGAGAGTAGATATTTAATTAATCTCTAAGTTTTTCAGAAATGGTGTAATAAAAAGTAAAAAAAACAGTTAATATTTTTTTTTTTTAATGAAGACAGAATAGCTTAGTGGTAAAAGATAATTTCTGATGATAGTGTTCAAGGTGACTTTGGAATGATGAGAGCTGTCTTTTAAAATGATGGTCAGTTTAGCATTTATCTTCATAGCGACTACTGTTGAAAAAGGTTAACATATCTCAGCAGTTATCAGGGTTGTCTCAGCCTGCATACGGGAGAAGAATAGTTAATTTGGTTGCTGTGTGAGGGTGGATGTTTGTATGGGCAAGAGTGAAAATGTGTGGAGGTAAAATGTGTAGGAGGTAACTGGTATCTCTGGCACTTTTGCTGACAAACACTGATTTCTTTCAAGAGAAGCAGTAATGAAAGTTTTGAACAAAACTGGACATGGGAAAAAGTTTTTTTGAAAGCATTCTCTGTGTAGTCAAGTCTCAGGTTCTGTCGGTGTAAATGCATTTTACTGTGTCTACTTTTAAGACTATAGCTTCTGAAGGTCAGTAAAATAAAAAGGGAGTTTGTTTTGAATTTTCTATTTCTGTCTAAACATTGTTGTGTGCTCAGAGGACAGCACAATCTTTATGGCCCAGGGATGCCTTGCTACAAGTGTGGGAAATTGCTTTGAGTTTTCTCAATGGGAGAAGCAAGCTGACCCAGGATCCACGGCAGAACAAAGATCCTGATTGTACTTGTAGACAGAGGTGCATGTAGCCACAGGATTTCACTGGGAATAATATCTTACTTTGTCTTGTGAGATCCCCATCATATTCTCTCAGCTCTGTCATATGATCACCAGACAGCTGAATGGGATAAGCATGCCATTTTTCTTTTGGGTTTGACCAATTACTCGCTCTCCAAAGAGGAGTGCAGATAGACAGCCGATACATAAGTGGAGCCTCAGTCACACAATAAACAGAACATATCTTTAGTTAGGGGAACAGAGGCTCTTGTTAAATGAAGAAGGCCAGTGGTGAATGGTGAGGCTCAGAAGAAAAAAACCTAAATGAACATCCATGTTTGCCTCTGCAGTGTTTTCTGCAGCCTTCATTGTATCCTTCCCTGCCTGTAGCCAAGTGACCTCTAAACCTTGCAAACAGCACACAAGGCTTTTTTCTTCCTCTTCTGTGTTGATTATTATCCTTTCATCTTGAAAGGTCATTGGATATTGGCTGAAGAAATATACCACTCAGCTTTGAGTGTTCTCTCTGTTTGAAGTGATTTGCCTGTTTGTTTTATAAATGGGAGTCTGTCTATAAACAAATTGAAAATTAATTAAACACCTTTTCCAGTCAACATACTGTAGGTGTTGTGCTATAAGAAGAACAGGTTAGTCCTAAAACTGCATCAGCCGCACACAGGGCTCAGTGGTTTGGTGTGGCAGTGGTCTGGTGTGGTGACAAGATAGTTGGAAGTTCAGTGCAAGCAGTTCCTGCAAGACTGTGGAGAATAAACCGTTTAGAGAAACTCTGGTATGTAAAGGTTAGAAATGCTTTCTAAAATGAGTTGAAGGGGAATTTTTTGCCTGAAAGATCATGTACAAATTGTATACATATTTCAAGTATCATACTAATAAATCTAGACAATCTTGGAAAAGTCATGACATTTATCACTCATACAGGACAAGACATGACTCGGGAATCTGAAGTATTACCTGTCATGTTCCAGTCCTGAGGTGGAATCCTTTTCAAGTATTTTTTACCTATTTACAAAAGGTGGTTTATTTACATGCAGATGGTAAAGACAAAATGAAGCTGTACAAAAAAAAAATCAGTTTCTCATCAGATGACATTTATTATGTCCATGAATTTTTAAATGAAACCCTGCGTTTCATTAAATTTGCAGGGATCAGTGGGAGGTTCCTGACAATCCTTTGCAGGATAAACATGTTTCCATCTTTAATTAACTTGTCATTTTGGTGAATTCAAAGAGCAGAAAAAGAAAAAAGAAAGAAAAAGAAAAAAGATAAAATCTAAAGGGTTAGATAATTGATGGCCATATTTTAGACTAGTAAAAGCGTGCATGTCATTTCAGTAAGTGGTCTTTGCTGAGACTGGGCTTGTATCTGAAAAATGAGGTGTAGAACAAAAGCAACAACTTGTTCCCTGCTGGTGTGAACCAGAATAGTCATCTTGCTAATTTTCTTGTGTTGCTTACACAAACATATTTATTATCAATCGATCTTATTTATTTTATTGGAAATGGAGGAAGAGAAGACCCACCGTGAAATTGTAATAGACAGTTGGAAGTTTTGAAATGGCAGAAGACAGTGAGAAGGAATCAACTAGAAAAAGAAAACATCAATATACTGATTCTGGAGAAAAACAACAAGTTTGACTGAACAGGTGTGGACATTGGTGATGTTTGAAGCAGGAGAAGTTATCTTTATTGTCATCTATCAAATAGCTTTATCAAAATAATTAAAAACAAACAAACAATCAGACAAACATTGCTAGGAAATCCTGGCAGTTGCCACTATTTATCAGACATTGACACTTTTTCCAGAACACTGTCACCACTACAGGTATTAGTTGCCAGATTTTCCTGCAGCTGAGTATAAAGGGTATATGTCTAAGGCAGGCAAAAGGACCCCTTGAATTTAAAAGTGGTACTTGCCACTTAAAGAAGAGGGGACTTCATAGAAGGTTGTGAGTCATGCTCGAGCTGTGTTCTCTCTGTGTTCTCTGTGTTTTATGGCTCAGTTCAGTTTTTCAGTCTCCTGAGAAGTCAGGTTTGGTACATTTCAAAGCTCTATGATCATTATGTTTTTCAGAGAATTGGAACCTATACACTGTATGCAAGTTTACTATAAAGCAATTAATCCTTGGTTTGATGAAAAGCACTTAAGTGATTTTGAAGACATATTGATGTTCCAGCTTGACATGCTGCACATTGATGAAAGCTAAAAAATACCATTTACTGGAAAGCTGCTGTGTTTATTAATCTGTGTTTCATACTGCAGCTCAGAGATAATGAAAGAAAAAATGTCATTGGCACCACTTCTTCTCTTTAGTTATTACTCTGATTTTTAGAGCACTAGAAATTAATCATATCTAAGTGTAGGTATAACATCATTGACTATTATATAAGATAAAAACAATCCCTTAAAATAGAGAAGAGTGACTTTTGTGTTCCTGCTTTCAGGTTAAGTTGTTCGGAGAGACAGAATAAAAGATTTTGGAACAACTGAAGCATTCGTTTGAGTGAAGGCAGCTGAGCAAAATTACGTATTTCACAAGAGACAAAGTTATCCTCTGGAATGTTAGACAAATGTGCAGTGTTTGCCATGGCAGCCTGTTTATAGTCAAGAAAAGTAATGATATCTCCATGGAGGAAGAAAATTTCCCTACAACTTATATTTTTTTTTTCAATAAAAAGTAACGACAGCTGAGTTGAGCTCCTGCTACCATTTATTTTGATAGAGGTTTATCTGTGTTTTCCATAGCTGCTTTCAAATAGCTAAATTTTATAACATTTTTTCTGATTTTCTTTCCTTGAAGTAATAGCCATAATTGATATTGTTTAGTAGTAACCATGCTACTACTATATGAGGAAGTAGAAACTCAAAGTGACAGATACAGCCCCAAGTAACCACCTGCCCAAGTAGATGGAAAAATATGGAATCAAAGAACTTCAATTGCTCCATTTTTTAACAGAGAAAAACTGAGTCATAGATGATAATGTTCATTAATTTGCATAGACTAGCCAAAGCCATGATATGGTGGAAGGAAGACATTTAAACAATGCATAAAATATGTTTCTCCAAGGGCTGTTCATTATTATGAGTCACCCAGGATCACAGAAGTAGGGAGTAATAGTTATCTTCTGAATATCACTGTAGCATAAAGAAGGACAGGGATTTCTAGCAGTATATAAACTCTTATATTGGGAAAGTACTATTTGTTGAAACAGATTGTAATTGAGAAAAGGTCATTTCTGACAAATGTGTTTTGCATAAAGAAATAATGACTTTTTATAATTATTGAAGTGCCCATTTGACATTTTTCAAAAGGTAATATTTCATTTTTTCCTTTATTGTTTGGATAATTTGGTTTGGAAATCAAGCTAATTTACAGAAAAATTCTTTAAAGATTGAAATTCTAAGAAATGAACATTTCCTAGCTATTGGAATGGAACCCCATTTCAGCCATAATTTGAATAACATTTTGTTTCAGATTTTTTTAAGTTTTAAGTCTCCTTTTAAATAGGAACAAACACTCAGGGATTTATTCACCAGTTTAAATCAGACATAAAGAAATTCACCAGTCCTCAAATTTGTTGCTATGGCTGGTTAAATCAGTTAATAAAAAAATCTATTTGTTTGCTTAGAAATCACTGTACCTAAAATTTTTGTTATGTTTTTACTAATTCCTACTTTTTCTTTTTCATTCTTGGTTTTCATTAATAGAAATACTACATAGGTTCTGGCAGACATCAAAATAGAAGAACTAAAATAAAATGACAGGTTCTTCCCTGAAAGTATTTTTAGTGCATGTGGAAACAGGAAGAATCATCGCAAAAGGTTTTTTTCTTTCCATAAGATTTCTGACTCAGATGGCAGGCTCAAACATTTGTCATATTATGAAGATGCAATGTTATTTTTGGAGACAAATTCACATTTTAACTAAGCTCACATAACCACCACTGAAATCACTGATAGTGATTTGATTTTTAACATTTTCACAACATAGAGGGGGGCAGTAGCAATTACATTCCAGCCCTCTTGGCTTTAAAGGCATGTGGGTTTGACTTCACTGAAAGTGTATAGTCAGGAGAATGTCACTTACTGTTAAGGAGTCCTTCTAGACATGTCAGGATTAAGAGAGATTTTAGTAGTCATCTACTGGAAAAGAAAATTATATCTGAACAAATGCAATAGGGAGATTGGCAGAACAATCCTCTTGGCATCCATAGACAACCAGAGTGCCTCCTGATTACTGTGCAAGACAGAGTGAGAAATGAACACTTGTGCATTTTTCTGTAACTATCATAGTAAAGAATATATTTTTTTGTGGAAAAAATTGATTTTGAGAAAAGGCATTTTCCATCAGAAAACCATTTTAATGGCAATTTTCTGTCACAGCTCTACCTCTAGGTTATACTAGGTGAGATGTTTCTAACAAGGACTGGAGACTGCTAGTGCCACTGATCAGAAATGACTCAGAACTAACAGGTTACTCTGCTACGTCCAGTGCCTCACCAGCACAGCTGTTGATGTCAGATCCTGTAGAACAGGATAACTGCATGGTTCTCTGCATGGGAAAGACTGCAAGATATATTTCATGCAGAAAATATAATATAGGTGGTTAGGAAAGAAGAAACTTCTATTACGAGGGGTTAGAAGAGCTACAAAATTAAGGTTAATAATGCAAAGCTAGAAAAGCTGTGCGAAGTTATTACTCTGCAAGAACATACATATGCAGATTGTCAATGGATATATTTAGTTTGAATATCAGACGCTTTCAAAGGACTGAAGTTTTGAAACAATCTTCCTGCAGGACCTTCCAGAAATCTAATTATGTTTAAGAACAAGTACTGCAGATTTATGAACATAGTTCTTTACCATAGTAAGGGAATAATGACTGGCTCAGGAATTTCCTGGCAACCCTGAGCTGCATGTTTTCAGTGGAAGTGCTAGGATCAGAAGCCAAATGAGTGGGAATACAGCTATAAGTAAGCCCAAGAAATATTTTAGGGTGCCAATGTCATGGCATTTATCTGATTATACTACATTTTGGCCATGAAAATAAAATGGAAGAATAAAGTTAGTAGACAAAACATGAAAAATGACTAGCTGGTTTAATGAAAGACAGTTTCACCACTCCTCAGGTTTAGACAAAACAGAGGCCAATTGGACCTGTACAGATACACGCACACTAAGGAAAACATGAATAATAATTACTTGCTTTAAACCCAAACAAATAAAAGCTTAAAATAGTAAGACTGATGTGAATGGATATCCGTAGAAACTTCTTCACTGAGTGGGTTATCAAACACTGTAACAGGCTGCCCAGAGAGGTGGTTGAATCACCATCCCTGAAGATGTTTAAAAGATGTGTACATGTGGTGCTTAAGGTTTAGCACCCGACTTGGTAGAGTTATGTTAATGATTGGGCTCAATGATTTTAAAGGTCTTTTGTAATCAAAACAAAATTATTCTAAATGTCCAAACATATTGTAACACAACTCATAACATTTTGTAAGACTGCTAAGCTGCTAAGCTTAAATATTAAAATAATAGCCATACCCCCCAAGGGGAAAACAGAGGTCTCTAATAAAGTTACACAAGCAGGGAGGAGAAAAACATGTGCAAGCAGTAAAATCTGCCAGAGGAGAGCTAAGGATGTAAAGTAGACAAGAAGGGTGTCTGTTAAAACCAGAGTCTTGTGGAATAAGCTAAGCCAGACTGAATTCTGATCCCAAAAATAAGGTGTCAAGAGCATACAAGATCACTCTTTTCTTTTAGGGCTCTTCTTTGAGCATGAAAAAACAGCAATGAGGGAAGAAAGGCGAGGAAGAAGAGAACCCACCCTGCATCTGTCTTCCTTTAGGAATAGCCTCGAGTGACCTCTACCTCGGTGATGGAGCACAGCCCTTGCTGCCAACTAAAACCGCATCAATTCCTGGGTGCTGCATCCTCATAGGATTAGGTTACGCTCGTTAACAACTCATTGTTTTGCATTCGTAGTGATAATGATTGCTAGTGATTAAGAAGTAGTCATTGACAACATAATGCACATTGTTAACAAGTATCAATCCAGTCAAGAGTTGTCTTTAAATTTGAAACTGGTCTGATTTGTCACTTTTTTAAACACTCCCATCACAGTAAAATCCAATTCCCTAACTGATACTTTTAGATTTCCTTACCATTAGTTGCAACACAAACCTTTTTTGTGTTTAACTTTTGTGTTGGATTTTATATTAAAAACTTTTATGAATCAGCTAATCTAATAAAGTACATTTCCATTAAAGAGGATGCTTCACTTTTAAAATAAGGACAAATTGAATTGCCAAAGGTTAAATATGCATCAATCTCAATTCCAGTTTTGGTGGGGTTTCCTCCCCATTTTATCTTCCTGTTAATTTTATTTCTGAAGTTTTCTAAAACAGTCAAATCTGGGTTGATGAAAGACAGACAGCTGTGTTATAAAATAATTATTTCCTTGAGAAATAAAAAACCCCACTCATCAAAGCTATTCTAAACCATTTTTACGAACCTGATTCTCAGTTCATGTACTTTGTTAACTCTGTTAAATTCAGAGAGCTACATAATCTGTATTTCTGATCCTACAAGCTTAAAAATCCATTTTAGTATGGAGTAGCTAAAGTTTTCTACCTAAGAGAAGTCATTAACTAAAGCTAGTGTGTCAGATTGATATTTCAGCATGAGTTTTGGGCTGCAGGACTGTTTCTTAATAAAAATGGCAAGGAAAGTACTTGTACAGATTTTATAAAGAGGAACAATACAGGCAGATGGTTCCTGAAATATTTAGTGTGATATA
The DNA here is from genome assembly GCA_013398125.1 of Aegotheles bennettii. NCBI lineage: Eukaryota > Metazoa > Chordata > Aves > Caprimulgiformes > Aegothelidae > Aegotheles > Aegotheles bennettii. Next base: position 37,799 of record VZRW01007420.1, read on the forward strand.
TATTTGTAAACAAATTATGTAAATTAAAAAAAAATCTACAAATTTGGCTTCTAGACATCTGCTAAAACCTGAATTTATTAAACTTACTGGAAAGAAAGAAAATACACAACAGTATTGTCAGTTGTCCCTCTTTTTTTCTCTTAATTCTCATAAGCCAGGAAATTGATGAGGCCACAGTTAAACTAAGCTGCATGTAGTGTAAGATTCCAATATTAAAATATGAGTATTTTATGTTTATTTTACAGCACCATCAAAACGCTGTGATCAAGATAAGAATTAATTTCATCGGGTTACACCCACATGAAAAATTACAATTTCCTCTCCTCCGCAGACAATTAAAGAAATGGTAGCCTATACAAAAGAAATGTAAAAGGTGGATTAAGATATTAATGAATAAATATTCAGAAATTTTTTGTTGTTTACTTTTGAGAGGGTGCTTTAGACAGGCAGTAAGGGAAGAGAATAATGCAACAGCATATCAGGAAGGGAGTAGAGGGATGAATTTTGAAAAGCTAGAGGAAGGTAGTTATCACCAGGAGTCTCTGGTAAGCATAAGAGATAAACCTTTGGGGTTTGTGGGAAAGAAAAAAAGCAGAATGATTGAAGAAAGAACAAGAACAGAAAAATTAGAAAACTAGCTGTTAGGCAAATTTTATTCTCATTGTAAAATGTGTAGCCTTAGGATTTATGTAGTACACACTTATTCTGAAGACAGGATGATTAATTTTCTCATGGGCTTCTCTATAATGCCCAAATAGTAATATCAGAGTGCTTCATGAAAATTATTTAATCTTCATAACACTCTAGTGATATGAAGAGATGGTGTAATGTCCTATTTTATAGGTACTAGAGAGAGACAAAAGAGGTCAAGTGCACTCATGGATTTTTAGAGTCCAAGTTGAGGGCACAGAATCTGATTTTCCGGCATGCACCACAGAGCATTTTAAAGGTTCAAAACACTTTTGTGTCAGATCCATAAAAGCAGAACATTTCTGCAGACCAGACCCCATGATCTCAGGTCAAGCTCAGAACATGATGAATGCACAGTTAATGATTACTCATGAGAGGTCACTCAAATTCATGCAGGAATTCTTTATAAAAAATAAGAATAATTTTAAAGGATGGTATCAAATTCCTTTAACCTTTTTTGTCCCCTTTCCTCAACCAACCCTCCATTCCAATGTCATCTTCCTCTGAAATAAAACAAGCCATATGCAAAACAAGCTTCCTCTTAAACAATCTGATCCATCTTGCATGATGAACAAGCTTTGCAACCTGTACAAAGTATCTTAAACACACATAAACTTCCTCTACTACACAAAACTAGCCTGCTATGAATCCTCTCAAATTCAAGAAGCACAGAACCAGGGAATAGCTATAGTTGGGTTAAGTGGAAACAGTAAAAAATAAATATTTAAATGTCATTATTTATATTGCTTTGATTTGTACAAGATGCTAAAATGTTAATTACTGAATTCTAAAATACCTAATATAATGCATCTACCAATATTTAATATGGTTTTGATGGTTCATTTTCATAAGAGTTCTACTACAATATTGCAGTGATACTGTTTTGTCTTTTATCCTGTAATGACTTCCGTGTTTCCAAGTCACCATTTTTTGAGATTGTCTTCAGTAAAAACATATATTTTTTTGTCCATGTTGGAAGAAAACAGGTCTGAATATTCTAAAATTTCCTTTGGAATATAACCTCCAGATTCCTCCCCACCCTAACCATACTTTGTTAAAAAGACCTCACCTTGTCAGAGACAGTCCCCACTACCAATTGTTGTATTTTGTAACTTTTCCTCCTTATCTACCTGAGAGTTTTTTTGTTTGTTGTCTGTAGCGGAACAAGGACAAAGACGAGTTGTGAAAGTGAACAGGAGCTGAGTACGTGATAAGAAGGAAAGAAAAACAGTCTTGAGGCATCAAGCTAAGCGTGGACAGCGAGTGATGAGCAATTGTATTGGATAAGAGACGTGAGATAGTAGGGGATTGGACTGAGATATAGTGGAAGAAGTTACACAAGTAGTCACTCGCTTAAGGTAGAGAAATAGCAAGAATTGCAAACATCCTGATAGTAACATATAAAAAGCACAGCTGAGAAATAAAGCTTATCTCACTTGCACCACAAGCTGAGTCCATGCCTTTATATGATACATATGTCTAGCTTCTTTGATTTGTCTCATTAATATCATATCAGAAACATCTTACAACTCAAGTGGTGATCTCTAGAGTCTCTGCTATCTGATTTTTTCCTCACTAATGTGTTGTGTCTCTTTGCTGTCAAATAAACTCACTGTAATACCTATTAAGCTCCCAACTATTTGAAGGGTCATTCATACAATAATGGTATAGATGGATAATTCCAGGAAGAGCTGCCATAATTACAAATAATTTATTGACCCATACATCCCCCTCTGTTTTCCAACAGTTATTTGTACTCAGTGAAAGTATCTAGCACATAGTTATGACTGGTAGTACTCAATCAATGTAGGTTGACTCAAAAATAAGTTTTATTTTCCTGTGTTCCCAGGGCTTGGAGATTTATTAATGACATCTTAAAGATTCATTTTAAAAAAATCTAGAAAGGAATTTGGAATTCCAAGAGGAGTTCTAAAATGTGTAGATGTGGCATAGATTTTCTGGTGTGGAATATCTTTTAAGATTAAATCGATTCTCAGTACCTGATCTGCTGTATACTATGACTCATGCACTATTTAGTAATGGACTGTCCCACTTCATTCATCTATCACAACAGTAATCTCAAATTTACTGTTAGGTAACTACAGGCAATTGCTGATTTTCTGAAAGTGATTGCCTGAGAAGTTTCTTTTAGCAGTTTGACTATTACAGGTACTTGGGAAGAGATCTCTGTGTAGGATCTTTGAAGTGAGCATGGCTTTCTTGATGTAATATTTCATATTTTATTTGACAGGAACCCTGTCAAAATATTTATTTTTAGTTTTACTGAAATTGAGAAAAGTGTCCACAAACAAGTTCTGACTTCTTAAAAAATTACTTCAAATATAGACTAACCCAGTCACTTCACTAAACAGCATTTTCAAAGAAGAGCATTCTCACACATGGGTAAGAGCAAAACACTGGTCTCTTTTTCCTCAAGGCAAGGTGGGATTAAAGGATTTTACCTGTATGTTAGCAAATCCAGGTTGTTTTGGAACATGGAATTTCAGAACCCTCACTTTTAGCAGGGTCTTTTGCTTGTCTATCACACCATACTGTGATAGCTTGTATTTTATTGAATACTCTACAATATCAAGCTGCTTTCATGCATCTTCCCATTCAAAATGAAAGGGCAGGTTTCTTCAAGTCCATGTAGTGCAGAGCTTCCGTATTTGTGCCATTACTGATGTAGGAAATCATGTTTGTTGCCAGAGCATATAATATACATAACTGAATGGATGAAGACAAGTATTTAATTAATGCAATATCATTGTAAAGTGCAACAATTCTGTGGGGCAAAAAATCCAGATATGTGAGGAACTTACTAATGTAGGGTTGAATAGACTGAACTCCTGAAACTACTGAAAATAGTTTTTACAGTTATTATGTGTGGTAACATATAAATCTCAGACTGGTCTTCTGTATGGGAGAAATGCAGAAGTCTGTGACTGTAACTGAAAAATTACAGGGGATGAGTTGCTTTTGTCAGTACAGTTAAAAGTAAGATTACAAAATAACTTAATGCATTGCCTGGTGGAAAGAGCCTTGAGCATGTTGTCAGCCAAGTCAGGTTCTTTTATTGGTTCTGACATTACCTACCCTTTACCTTGGACAACTTGTGCTCCATCTGTAAAAACAAACAAACAAAACAAACAAAATGAAACAAACAAACAAAAAAACCCTATAAAAATATTACCTATGAATGAGAGATCTTCCTAATGTTTACTGATTCAATTCATAACCATCTTCTTATGCTTACAGGGTGAAGTTAGAATGAGCTCATGATCTTCATGTTAGTTCTTACAGTTATGACATTTTTATACCACAATAAAGGCATGTTTCCCCCCTGCAAAAGGTATTGCATCCATATGTTCCTCTCATCAGCTTTCCACTTTCTAAAAATATTGCCCGAAATGGTGAGTGATTCTAATAAAATGTATTTCAAATTACTGAAGCCAGATGAAATATTTTAACTGGATTTTCCTTGAAAGACAAGAAAGCCAAATAAAAAAAAAAACAAAAACAAAAACATTTTGATTTTCTCTTTGCCTTCAACCAGTTCAATGAAACATAATATAACAGTTAATAACAACTAACATGATCTCTTACAAAACAGATTCAGGCTGTTTACTGATTTCCTTTTCCTTATTTGCCTTTGGCTAAAAGGAAGAAGTGAAGAAATGCAGAAAAGACAGTGTGTAAAATTACTTTAAAATGGTTTAACTTATCATTATTTTTTTTAGTTTAGAAACAAAAAGATTTATTTTTTTAATTGCCATTTGTGCTCACGCTGACTGCATTCTGAGACACTATGTTCTTGCCTTCTCTCACATTATGGTAAGATCTGTAGGACAAGCACTGTCTTCAATTATAAGGGTGTAAAAATGCCAACGTAATTTGCAAACTATGAGGTCACACAAATAGTAAACAGTGAATACTTTTGCACTGCTGAATCTTTATCGTTTTATTAATATAGACAAATGAAACAACCAATTTCCAAGGATGACAGGTGAACACGAAGCCAAAACTGTGCAACAGTTGTTACAGAAACCAGAAAAGAAGTTGAAAAAACATGAGCTGCATTAACCTAACAAAAAATTATCTTCAGGTGAAAAAACCTGCATTGTTTTGGTTGTTGTATCATTTTTTTAAGCAAAAATTAAAATATGAAGGCATAGAATCCCTACAAAACAAACCCTGAAAGTTCTGAGTGAGAAAGGAGAAATATTGGTTGCATAGAAAGCATACAACATAAAATGATAACACTTTTTGAAATTTTTTTCAGCTTCCTTTTGTTAAAACTATTGGCTGAAGTTCTATTAAATTCACAGATGATTTTGGTATTCCTGAAGCTGTTGTAGATTTTTAAAAAATTTAAATTAAATTAGCAAAAGAATCTCCAAATTTTTTCTAATACTTATTTGTCAGATCACTCATCCCTACCTTGAATTGAAGCCTAGACACACACTGAATTAACAGCAAAAGGATGAACTAAAAAAAGTGATACAGAGGTAAATTTGTATAAATAATAATCTGTACATTTGGAAACACAGCCAACTTTGACTTGCTGTATCTTGAAGTAAATTTGCTATTCTTATAGAAAGGACATTTCCCTTTTGAGGGCTGTATCATGAACCAACAGATTTTCTAAGCTGTTGCTGCTGCTTGACCATTCCAAGGCCTGATGTAGTGTTCTGTTTCTAGGACATCACTTTACTTCATTAGTTGTTAGGGAATGAGTGAATTCTGTGAAATTAGTGTAAGAATATGAAGAAAACCAGGAAGAAAAACAATTCCTTCAATACAAAAGAATCACATTGTGGTAGAGGAAGTTGGATGGACTGTTTGGAGATAAGAATGAAAATGTTACCAAAGCTTAAAATATACTAAACTATTTAACTTTTTTTTTTTTTTTTTATTAGAAGGGCAATGGCCTGATGCTTTAGTTGTACACACTGTTTTGCTCAAGACACTATTAAAAGCTTTTTGCTTCTGAAGTTTGGTCCCCTGTCCTATTTTGTACTAGCTAACAATAAATGCAATCTGAAAGTCTGAGCTCTATTCCACTGCCATAGACACACCTGAAATACATCAAATCACAGAGAAACACAGAGAAGAGTCCTTGTGATTTGTTCTGTAAGGTCGTTACAGAGCATTTCTGGAGTCTTTGAACTCCTCTCAAGGTTCAAGGAGAGTATGCAATTCACACAGAACACTGACTGTAATTTCACGTACTAAGAAACATGAAGAAGAAATGTCTTTCACTTTTCAGCTGTCATTAATCTGGTGTACTTTTCTGTATAAATATTTATATTTAATCCATATTACATGGAAATTACTAGAAGGAAACAAATTCATTGATTTCAGGCCATTATAATATACAGTAATGACCAATATGAAAACAAGACTTCCTAAACTGAATTTGACTAATAAGTACTAAGCAATATGAACCAAACTCTCTTTGCTTTGAAGGTGGCTGGAATTGTCAATAAAGTGCTGACTCAGCAACAGGGATAAGTAGAATGCAATAACAATCAATTTAGTAGACAATCTGGAAATATCTTGAAATGAGGAAGGGATATATTTAACTGGTTTTTTTCCCCAATGAGGAGATAAGAAGTAAGTGCTTACGTACTTTCAGGATTTATAAAATAAAGTCTTGGCTCCGATACAATTCACTTTAGATTTAGCTTTTCTCTGGGATGGATTTACAACAGAAGCTATCTCCTTTGATAATACTCAAACTACTCTGTTTTTCATTTTTGGATGCAACAGGAAGCTTAGTGTGTGCATATAATTCCTAATTTCAATGCAAGTTACAAAAGTTATCCTTCACCTTTTACAAGGGAACAAAAAAAAATAAATGTAGTTTTAAGGACTACATTCTGATTTCAATTGCAATACTGAAGAGACCATTTTCCTCAGCATTATTACTGTAAATGGGATTAGACTTGTTTCTTAAGTGACTTGAAGTCACTCAATTTCTGTACCTTATTTGACATCTCAGAAAAAAAAAAGTATAGCAAGAAAACAAACGTAAAGAAGAAATCAGAGAGTATAAAAACTAGGCCACAAGTGGTTTTAACATGTGCAATCTTGAATCTTCCATTTCATCAGAATTCCTGTTACATCAGCTTTGCCTTCTTTATGCACCCTGTTTCTCACTGCACTTTTTATGTACTCAGCCCACTTAAACTAAAACTTGCATCAGTAATGGTATTTCTATAATTTTTTAGTCATAAAAATAGGTACTGTTCCATCATGGTATATAAGGATTTTATAGACTGGCACTAGAATTGGCATAAAATATCAAAATATCTTAACAAGACAGGAAATAAAACTGCTTGAGTGGAAGATATCATAACAGTTTTCAAGCTACTCCTTTATAAGGTATTGGTTGTGCCCAAGAGTGGTGTTTCTAAAGGATATAAGGTTACCTGGGCACAGTTTTATCATTTGACGTATTTAAAGGTGAAATAACAAATACCAACATAAAGTTGGGGAAACCACAAAAAAGATTTAAGTTCTTAAATGTATTTTGTCTTTAATCCTTAACTGCTCTTGAATCGTATCTTATGAGAATGACTATTTAGCTTCTATAACCTAATCCAAGGCAGCGATCTCCTGAACAGTTCTTACAAACTACTTCTTTCCTGCATTTTTTTAGGATGCCTATTAAAGCAGTCAATGTGGGCAAGGTTTCCAGTAGTCCAAAATGGAAACAAGACTTTTGATTGCTTACTCAGGAAAACAACTTTTCCATATTTGTGACAAAGCGCTTGGATGGCAGTACTGATGGAAGTATGTATTGTGCTCCCAGGAAAGATAAGGATGTTCAATGAAAATGAATAAATAATACAATTTTCTAAATCTGTTAGTATTTGTTTAATTGTAAAAATCCTACATTTTTCAAGTATCATAATATCCTTAGATTTTCCCCCAACAATAGTGGCAGTACCCTACAAATTTTAAGAACTACATGGAAATACATCAGTGTTAGCTTGCTACAATCTCTGCACTAGATTTGTAGCTGAGTTATGAGCAGAACAAAAAAAATGGTGTGAGTATGATGTATCCGGACAGATAACCTCTTTCTGCACAGATTTTTCAGTTGAACCTTTGGGACAGTCAGTCATAAATACAATTTGTAAAATTACTATTTTTATTTTATTCAGTAGAATAATGTTTAAAATCTTTTTTGTTTTGTGATTTCTGGTAGACAGGAGAACTCCAAATTTCTGGAAAAGTCAGTTCATTTGAATACTGGGAAAAGGTGTTAGAACTACTTCAGTGACTTTGAACATAAAGCTGGAGCTCTGAAGAGACCTTGAGTTATGAAACAATGAATCTCTTTTTTTATCTTTTTTTTTTTTTTTTTTTAGTCCACGTAAAAGATTAGTCTATATTAGTTTGCTGTCACATGAGGAGAATAGTTATGATCTCCCATACAAAGCAGTGTACTCCCATATTATGAGGTACATGAAGTATTTTAAATGGTCTGATCAGATTAGATTGTTATGAACTGAAACAACTTAAAGTCTAAATTTTAAAGACAGACAGAGGATGAGGAATATGGGTACTATGGGGAAGATGGAGAACAGAGGCATAAAGAAATTACATGATATGTTCAAAGTCACACAAAATAAAATACAGACCATGTGGCAATGAAGCCCATATCTTCTGCCTTCCACTACGATCTCTTAACTCCCATATTTCTAAAATTAGAATACTATGTTAAGTCATCGTACAGGGGCTGCAAAATAAGGCGATTATCTGTTTAAAATCTAAAAGCAAATATTTTAATTCAAAAATCCACTCCTGGAAAAATCCTTACACATATTTCAGCATGCTGACCATCTCCTGTAGTCAGACTGAAGAATGTGCATACTCTGCTGACAGGAGGAATAAAGGCTTTAAGGTTTGGGACTGTAAGAGATTTCACTTTGCACAGAGCAATATTAAACATAAAGTGTTTTTTCCTTCCAACAAGAAAGTGAGTGGCATGAAAGATTGCATGTTCATCCAACAACCTGGAGTCTTCTAAATTTTGGACAACAAGCCTATCTTCTCCAAACTGTTTTCTCTCTGTGTCTCTATAGGTGTTAAATACTGTATTTATTAAATACCTCCACTTTATGTTACACTGTGCCTTTTGGTTGTTCCTGCTTAAGTTTCATAGTCATTGTTGTTGCTATTATTATAATTTTTTATTTTAAATATAAAGAGGAAAATTACCATAGAGTCTTACTGGTTTGTGTTTTCTCATTGCCTGAGGTAGTGAAATGTTCAGGTTCCAATTTCAGCACCATCTACCTGATGAATGGCTGGAGAATGGGGATGGATGATGGAGACTTTAGAGATTGGTAAACCCTTTGAGTCTAACAAAGAATCTGTCTTGGCCCCTCCTGAGTAAAAGCTTGGGCTTCCCACTCAGTGATGGTCCAGGACATATTTTTTCAATTTCATTTCAGATTTTTTCATATTATTTTCCCCTGGAATATGAATTCTAGGTTTCAGCCAGGTCTCAGCAAATCCATAAATTTCCAGAGATACAGGAAAAGGTTGAAAAGGGTATAGATATTCTTTTCACAACATACTGACTTTTCATTTTGTCTCAGGGAACTTCTTTTAGGCTGGAATACTTGTGGCCTCAGAGTGATTGGGTATAGTTCCTGGCAAATAGCTAAAACCTTAATGTTTACTTCTAAAAGCACTGTTAAGTCCTAGCTGAATACCAGAAGCCAGTAAAATTTTCTCTGAAAGATAACTGCTAGGTATTGAACACAGAACTCTTCAACAATTTGAGAAGAGGAATACTTACACTGAAGAGGTATCCAATCTTTATGATTCAGTGTGAGTATTCCTCATAGTTAAATGAGCTAAAGTTAGCTCTATTTCTCTAATGTGTTTTCCAGAATTTTATCAAAGAATATTGAAAGCTTCAACAATTAACTGCTGTATTTTTTAACAACTAAATTTTCTTCTCAACGACTGTTTTCTTCTTTGTTTTCTTTTTTAATGGTCTTATACTCATTTTGCAAGAACGCCCAGACTAGACATCTCATTCAAAAAAACCTAGCTCTGCCTTCAACTCCTGGTCAAAATTATCTCCATTTGCTTCTACATTGTTTATACAATATCTACTTTTTGTCTTCTCAATTGTATCTTTCCTAAAAATGTTTAACATTATGAAGATTAACTTTGCCCATCTAATAAGATGAATATTTTATAAAAAATATAGCCACACTTTTTTTTTTTAATTAATGAGTGGCATTTTGTTGGTATTGAAATGGTTAAAATCTATTTCTTCCTCATCATGTAGAAAAAAGTTAATAAGCAACCAGTGACATGGACTGTAGCTGCTGAAGCTGAACTTTTAAGTAATTCTATAAGGAAGGAGGAAAATTTTTCTTGACAAGCTGAAATTACATTATAAATCCTCCCATATTTTGAAGAGCCATGAGTAGTTCTAGGCATGAAGTTTATTTCAGTGTTTAACAAAACCTGTTTATAAAGAAAATATCTTCCTCAATATCAGTTTTCTGAAAGCATGCCCCTTAACCCCTGCCTTTTTGTTTCTATTCTTTGTTGGCATGGAGACGAAGAGGCACTCCACTAGATTGATCAATGCATGGTAGCATCAACATAACATTTTCAGTCAAGTTCCCAGGAGCCTTCCTCCTGAATCTGTCATTTTGATTCAGATAACTAAATCAGGCTAAGCACTGCAATGATAACGGATGACTTGCCTCATTAGCTGTCTCCTGCTGCTTTACTCTGTCAAGAAGCACCATAGTTACTGTCTGGGTTCCTGTGAGAGAGAAATTGTTCCCCTTACATTATTTGGGCATATATATGTGCTTTTTTTTAAAAAAAAAATTCTGTCCATTCTTTTGTCTTTATTTGAGTACAGAGAGAGACAAATATAAGTAGCGTTTAAGGAATATTTCATTAAGAGGGAATAGAGTTGAGAAATTATCAAGATCCAAAATTTAATAAACATAATATAAATAAACATGTTTCACAGAATCCTGATAATACAGCTATATTCTCTTACATTCACTGTCTCAAAAATTCTGTTTCCTCTAAATGGGTTACTTTTTTGTTAAGGTGCTTTGCTTATCTGAACATTCAATGAATCAATCACCTTAATTACATCAATATACAATAATTAAAATCCTAAGAATCATTCCTAGATGAGTAATTTGAATCTTAAATATGCTGTTGAATAAATAAGCTGCATTAAAATAAAACCTGTAAATGATAAGACAAACAGATTTTCAATTGTAGCTATTAAACAGACCACAGGTGTACTACAGTATGCACAAGTACAGGTAAAAAATTAATCCAAGTGTAGATTTAGCCAAGCTGTCAACACACACATGAAGATAGTAGTAGATGCGTTTGTTATCAACTGTGTGACTAGGTGCTTAAATACAGAAAAAAATAAAGACTACATGTGTTAAATAGGCTGCTCACAAGCCATGGCCTTCTAACTTGTATTATCACTTCCTTGTATACTTGTGGTATATACTGACCGTAAACTAATCCAAAATAGCTAAATGAGAATATACTAAAATCATAGTCTCCATCACAGCTCCTCTTGAAAACATAGAACTTGCTTTGAATTCCAAAGGCAGAGATTTATTCCTAACTGAGAAGAAGCCTTACCCCTGGCATTGAAATCATACCATTCTGTGTCAGTCAAAGCATCTCAACCACCTTGAGCTGGCAAGGTGGTTGTACAAAGACTGAGGGACTGGTTGAATTTGCCATTTGACTCCCCTCCCTAGTATTGCAGCTATTAACCTCAACCAAATAAGTGCAATAAAATATTTAAGCTGGGCTGAGGAAGCCCAGTTTCTTTTCCATGTTCAATCATGGGATGTTTGCACATTCTTATCGAGGCACCTGGGTTAGATTAATTGATTAGACTCAGAGGGTTTCTCTGCAGTGTTTGGAGGACCCTGGTCTTGACTGCCAGAGTGCTCACAAAAATCTCATTTATCTGAGTAAGTAGGAGTCAGAAATGGATAAGTCCTAGTATTTCGGTTCCATTGATGTCTAGTTCTTGATATCACCTACTAGCTTGACACATATTTATTCAAAATCCAGTGGGATTCATAAAGTGCATATTCTCTGGCTAGCTCACTTGAAAAGCTTAATAAAGCTTTTATGGAGTATACTTAACATTTAAGGAGAAAAAATAGAACTCTTGGTACATTCTTCTCCTCTATATATTGTCAGTGTTTGAAGAATGTAACTCAACTATGTCTCCTGAGGTTGATTTGAAGAGTAGGGTATAGATGTGTACCTGTTCTAAGTGATCTCAGACCACTGGGCATAGGTTATTTCCAGATTTTTCTTGTTTTCTCTTGTGGCTGTTCCACTTTGGACACATAAATATTCAGTTGTGTAAGCTCAGTTGTGCCAGTTTTCCCCAGGGCAAGAGTTCGAACCATGGGCCCTTTTTGGCCCAAAGGGTTTTCACACACACATATATGGTTTACCGTAAGGTCCCTTACTTGATTTACAAGTGCATTCCTTAATCTTTATACATTGTGTAGTTACTTGAATGTGATCATCACATATAGAGATGATAATCTTATCTCACCAAGGGCCAAATAGTAGCATTTGTCTGTCTGTACTTTCAGAGTAGTTTGTCATATCTGAACCATGGTACACCAGTCTTTCCTCACTTCTGTCATCTAATTACCTCTCCATCCATATGAATGTCTAGAACCACATAGTTCAAGCAAAATCAGAGGACTGAGAGAGAAACCTACTTCACATCCAAGGAGAAGGTAATCTCTCAAGTCATGTGAATAAAAATCCACCTAAAATTCAGAATTTTTTCCTAAACAATTTCTTCTTCACTAATCAGTTTTTTCCTTCTGTAATGCCTCTACAAGTTACAAATTATTTCTTGAATTATTTTGAACATATATAAGGAAGTAATTCAGCCTAGTATAATTTCTTACTGTATAACAATGTGTTACTACTAAGTTTAAATCTCTTTCTAACTTTCTATCATTAAATAGCCTTAATTTAAATCAACAAAGAAAGAGACCATGAGCCAAATCCCACTTAGCACACTTGTTAGGGAAAGGGAGTGGAAAGAAACTTTAAACAAATTTTCTTCAGTTATCTACTGGATAGTACTGAATTATTTTAGTTATGTAATACATATGATTCAAATTTTTAAAGATTCAAACATTTAAAAGCTACCTCACAGAATCAGTGTTAAAAATTCTTTATCGTTAACAAGGAAAGATGCTTGGTTATAAGTATTCTGGACTTTGAGATATCTGTGAGTACTATACTATTTCCCTTAAAATCGCTCTGATATAGAGAAGTATATCATAATAGAAATGAATCCTCTTGTTACTATTTCACTTTAGGATATGGAAAACATGGAATGAAATTGTGCTAAGGTCTTAAGGTTTTTTATTCATCATTCATTTATTAGATTGTGTATTCCAGTTATTGTTGAAACATAACGTATCAAATCTTACCAAAACTGTTTTTAGAGTAAAAAAATGTAGACCTTTTGGATAAAATATCTTTGGAAATTTTAAATTTGTTGGAAAACTGAATTTTTGAGAAGCCAAAGCTATTAATCATTCTCAGCAAATTTTGTGAGGAGTTTTTTCTCTAGCACTTTTTCCTTTTTCATTTCTTTTTTTTTTTTTTAAAAAAATTCCATCTGAATGGGTGCTTGTCACATTTAGTACTTTGCTCCCTGATGAGCTTGATAGTAGAAGTACACCTTAGAAGATAAAAAGCCATTGTCTTGAAAAAGCATAATTTCAGTGATCTGGGCCATATAAACCATGACAGGATCAGTTATCTTTATGTAATTCAGGAGGAGACGTTCAAATCAAATTTGGACTTATTGTCTTTTACTCTTTGTATCAGTTTTTTACATTCATAAAGCCTGGTTTTTATGTCTCCCTCTCCTCTGTTCCCTGGTTCAGACCACTCTATTCTCAGTCTTCCATCTCTCCTCTTAGAGGAACCTTATTGGAGACCTCATATCATTCTCACTGCTCTCCTTCAGAGACTCTTCAAGTGATCCTACTTTTTCCAGAGGTGTAATGTTCAAATATGTATGCAGTACACTTGTTTGGGTACTACCAGTGCTGCATAAAACAAGGAACTATGTCATGTGTCTTGCAGGTTTAATTACTGCCATATATCCTTTTGTCAGATTGACATGTTTATTGACTCCTCTTTTATGATCAGACTTTAGGTTTTTTCTCATTCTGTACATAAACAGTCTTTAGTTATTTCCTTCTCAAATTCTTTGCATTTTCCCTTTTTTTTTTCCTGTGTTTTGCTGTTGTGTGTGTTTGTTTGTTTTTCTGGGCCATTTGTCTTATTTGCCAAGAATACACATATCCAATTTAATCCCTTCAATTTTTGTACTGACTTAGTACAAAGAAGTATACCCTCTGTTCCATCATACAGATTGTTTATGGAATTTTGCATAGGACAAGACCAAGGCTGGATCCATGCTGAATTGCATTTAACACACCTTTGCATATTGTTAATGATTCTAACTTCTTTCTGCGTATTTCATCCACCATATTTGCATCCTCTATTCAAGAGTAAGCCACAGTAAAACCATGAATATTATTTCTTCTCCCCGTATCAACTGTTCCCTTTAATAAAGAGAAGGAACTTTGATTGTTTAACATAATACTATTTTAAACTGCTGTAGCAGAGGGAGATCAGAGGCCAGAAATTTTATAAACTACATTTGTGCTCTATTACAACCATGTCAATAAATTGTTTTACAATGAGTTTGAGTCTCCATGTTTACATGGACATGTCCTAAGATAGCTCTTTCTTCTAGGATTTGTTAGTGTAAGAAGATCGTGTTTCTACTGAACTTACTTCAGATTTCTGTCATGATATTTAATGACCCATTTCTTCCCTTGCCTAGTGTTTGAAATCTGATGCTTTCCTGCCTTTTTGAAAGAGAACTATTAGATGGGACACAGAAGTCATTTGCTGGATGATGTGTGTTGGAGAGAAGTTACCAGCTTCCTCACATTCGAGCAACAGAGCATTTCCTTATCCCAGTGAAATTATCCCCATTTCACTGTTCCAATCTGATCTACATTTTAACATGCTGAAACATCTTCCTGACTGCTTGTGAGCTTATTATTGGTGGAAGCATACAGTGTTAACAATTCCTAACCCTGCTAAACCCTGAGCCTGGACCTCTTGAAGCAAGGAGATTGATTTTTAAATTAATGAGGTTTGAAATAGTCAATGTTGAACTTCCATTCTTATTTTTTAACATTGTTCTGACTTCCTTTGCAAGTAGGAGAGATCAACGTATACTCATTTTTAAAAAGAAAGATGAGGTGTTTCTCTAATCTATTGATTTCAGCAGCAAGGGCTTTAAGAGATACTCCCTCCATCATGAGACTAATCATGTAATAGAAATAAGTTCATATTTTCAGAGTGAATTTTCACTTTGTGGTTAGGGCAGCTTCCTAGAAAAGAAAAAACTGCTTTCCATTAAAAGAAAAAATAAAAATTCCCCTGAGCTGTCATCTTCCCAACACTGGATTTACCAACACAGAGGATTTCTTGCACAATTTTCTAAGCAATTCCTGGAACTGATATTGTGCAATTGCTTTAACCTCTCTACATAGTGACTTCTTAATACTTATTTCCCACACACATTCATATAAGATTAGCATTCTTTTTTGGCTAAAAAAAGATTAAGATGATCACTGTCTTAAAGTCTTTTATTTCCTCTTTCCAGCTGTAATTCCTCTTACAGTAAATAACACCTAGTGAATTGAATAAAGTCACATTATTCTTTGTCAAGATAGCATAGTAAATTGAGCCACAGTATCCTTGAAATAGGAGGTGTTAAAATTCTGGTGTCTCCTACCAAATTTTATCAGAGCAAAAAAAGAAAATGCAAACTCTTTATAAAGCCTTTTGGTGTGCAGGTTTTATAAAACCTCTGAGCTTCTTTGTCTAACACATTAGAATAGAATAGAATAGAATAGAATAGAATAGAATAGAATAGAATAGAATAGAATAGAATAGAATACTTCTGTTGCCATCATGCTTTCAAGTTCAACAGATCAAAAAGTGTTTCATTTAAGGTGTTTTTCTTTAAATAAAATCTCAGTCTCTATAGAGCAGCAGAGGTCTGAGTTTAAAGATATCTACTATTTCCAAAAACACTTAACATATTTCCACATTTGATTATTTAGTATTTGTGTCAAACTATCAATATAATGGTGTGTACTTCAAAGTAATCTACTGACTGCTGGCTTTACAGTGCTGGCTTTATCTTTTCTTCCCAATTAACCAACTCTAAACCCCAAAACAATACTGTGTGGTAAATTACTCATATTCCTGTAACTTGCATGTTATTTAACTCAACTATTTGTAACATAGAAATGTATGCGTATGTACTGAAAACACAGAGTGCATTTTTGTATTCAAGTAAAATAAAAATTGTAGCTAGAGTGCTAGAGACAGCTCTAAGATTGTACTTCCAAGTGTTTCTATTCTAAATACAGATTCCCATTCTAAATTCACCTTGTTCCTTCTGCTGTCTTAAAATTCCCAAGCTTTGTCTCTGTTCACAAAGAAACTATTAGAAATCCTATGAAGAAACATTTTCTTGGGTTTCCTATCAGGGCAGGGATATACAGTCACTATTAAAATCACTTTTGTAACTAATTCTTTCACAATATGGACACGGACCTAGTTGATGGCAAAAGCCTGAAACTGTGTGGAGGAAAAAGCTGTCACGAAGATAATGTGCTATTGGATTAAAATTGTTTTCCAGTTTGGCTGAATTGGGAGACTTACTGTTCCGGACACGGTCTGCAGGAGATAAGTTTTGCCCTTTACACATTTTGGAAGTGTTCTTTAGACTAAGATTACCAGAGTTGTATATTCAAAAGCACCAGGAACTACAGCACAGTTTACAACATTTGCACAGATCATGACAAGGCTCTGTAGGCTATGAAGAAGCATGCTTAAATTACTTCATTTATATACTTTGTACATTGTCCATTAACAGACAATAATTTGGAGAATTCAAGGAGAACCATGAGAGTGGGTTTTCTGAAGGTTAATGGATGTCATAACTCAAACAGTTCATTAGGGATTTAAGCAAGCTTAATTCTAAGTCCAGTAGTGGAATAAAGAAAGGTGCTGAAGTCATATCAGATAAAAATGAGTACTGCAAATATATTCCCTCTTAAATACTTACTATTATAGACTTCGTTTCAGTCTTCAGCTCCTTTTCAACTAGAAAAGATAGAGATACATTAAATGTAAAATGATTTCAATGTTTTTATTCAGATAAACCTCAAGAGAAAATTTCTTATTTCTTCCTTTATTATATATATATATTTCTTCCTTTATTTATAAATTTCTTATTTCTTCCTTTATTCAAAACCATTTTGTCCAACCTTGATACTAACCAAACCAGCAAAATATCTGCTGGGAATAAACAAAGAAACACTTATTAAGAATATGTATGTCATCAGTCTACATATTCTTGCACCACTCTCCTGAATACTGTAATAATACCTCAAACTAAAAAGCACAAAAAATTACCATGCTAAGTTTTGTAAGGGTACATATTAAACACATCCAGTACAGAAAATAAACACTGAACACATGATTGTGGGTGTAAGTGCATCCCAGTGCTTTGATTTCTAACATAGACAGGACCACATATGTATCGCACATTCCCCGTCTCAAACTGATATTACTGCACAGAGAGAACATTGAGTTAAGATCTATTTTTCTTAAACCGTACCACATTAGGACTAGGCTGGGATTCCTCTTACTCCATTATTTTTTTAAGAGAGAGATATTGGTATCCATGTGGTACTCTACTTGCTGCATCACATGTCAACTCTACTTCTTTACATTTTGAATATAAAGCAGAACACAAGGCAAAATAGTGCCTAGAAGTACTTAAGTTTGTTACAGGGGAATGTTTGGTGCCACTCAATTGTTTTTGTATAGTTGAGTTATTATGTAGAATTGAGCAAAAATATTTGACTAAATAATCTACCTAAATTTGAAAATAGAGGTTTACATTTTCTAGTCATATATATTAAAGTGTATCAGTGTATATATCATTATATATATCAGTAGTCATTCTAAGATGTAGGCATGCAGATATGTAGAGGATGAAATCCCTTATTTGATAGTTGCAATAAACTAAAGTCCCAATCAGATACAATATTTTTTGCACAGTGAAATGCATACTATTTTCATTGTTTGGTTTTGAGATATTACTACAACACCCAACCACAAAACTATATTATTTTGGGAACACTATTGAAAAAAAATGTCAGAAAACCAACAATATTACTTTTTATAGCCCAAGTGCTTTATAATTTGGCATGTAGAGGCTAAAATGGAGATATGTCTGTAATTCTTTGTTGCTTGATCTGTAGATAAAGTTTCTTCTTACTCATAATTAGGAATTTATTTTCTTTCAACTTTCAGAAGTTTCTACCCACTTGGATTCATATCATATGTAATTTTTACTGTCTTATACCCTCAGCTATAAAATGCAATATAATGTTCCAATCTCTTGTAAACTTTTTCATCTGTTTGCCCTTTCCTCCTTCTTATAGATATAAAATAAGTTTATTCTTTGTGTGTGTCCTTATGTGTATGCTTCTTTGCTCATTTTAAAAACAATGTGTTTATATGGTTTTGTCTGTACGAGCATATACTTATTTGTTGTTTGAGAAGAGCTTCTCTCTATCAGTAGCTACAGCAACATCGGTTTTGTAGGACAGACACATGCTAGCTTGTCACTTGCCTTAGTTCTGGTAACCCTTGGGGATATTTTGGATCATATTGACATTTATTTCAGGTGCTCATTCTGATTGTCTTTAACAGGGTCATATATAACTGAGTTACTCAACCATCTTACTCCTGTTTTAATTGTATTCTCTTGCAGATAAAGTTTTCTTTTGGTTAAATACTTTGCCCTTCTTTGATACTGTCTTCTTTGCTCTCTTGTATCATCCTGTATTTGTATAAATTTCTGACAAAATGGAACTGTTTTTCATTGTCCTATATTTCTCACTAATTATAATCTTGTACTAAACAAATTGGAAATGTACAAGTAATGAATGGAAACTAGCTACATAAGCCCCCTGTGCTGAAAGATATTGTATGGTAAGGGTCTTTATTATTACATGGTAATTGGATTTTAACATTCAAAATATATGTTAGACATTAAAATGATGTTACTTAACTCAGTGAATAATTATAATTTCCATTTCTATCTGTATGGACATTTGAGAACAGACAGTAATGCTCATACGTTTCACTTTTTTCTGTATTGCTCTGTGGGGATGGTTCCATGAAAACAAATGAATGGGAAAGTGAGTGAAATATAAAACTGAGTTATAATGCTCAAAGTTTGTTCAACAAATGTGGAAATGAAAAGAAGGCTATCCAGTGCTCTTAATCAGCAAATATCAAGGATTTAGATGGTACTTTCCTTCAAAAACTCTACTGTGCTCTAAAATCACCATCAGCCTTCACAGTACTGCTGTGAAATATCTTTGTTATGTATTATTCCTATGTGGTAAAACACAGAATATTTTTTCAGAAGTACCAATTATATTTGAATCGATTCAATCTTACTCGTATTTACCAGTATTCTCCCAAACTGGGACCTCAAAATTTCCAAGGTCCGAATTTCTTTATTTTTGCTCACATTTGGAAGTGTAACAGAGATGGTCTCAATGCAGTGGGAATGTAGGAGGAGGGCAGACAATAAGTAAAGCATGTTGAGCTCTGCTAATAAGAACATATTGAGCCATCAGACCACCCCAATAAGTCCACGTATGTTGATCCTGCACCAGGTGTGAGCTTTTACCCTTCATGGAACTGCTGTTCACTACAGTTAACCAAATAACATCTTTTCTGAGGTCCCTGAAACACCCTATACAGCTACCCTTTGACTTCAGTCACAGGGCTTAACTGAGATGTATTTCCTATGCATCTAAGCTCCACAAACTATTAAAACAACAGTAACTATCAATACTACCAGTATCAAGACGATACTAAGCAAAAAACCCTCTAATATGGAAAAAGCTTGGAAAAAGCTTTCATGGTGAGATTCCAAAGGAACTTCTTGCAAAGGGAAAATAACCAGTGGAATATATATGGATAGAGTTATACAGTTGGGAAAGGAATACTTGCGTGTTGCAGGCCTGGTACAACTTTTCCATGCTTTCCTTCTCACTCTAAAAGTCCATATTTAGAATTTTTCTGACATCTCCCAGAATTTTTCTATTTTGCTGAATAGAATAGTGCATGGTTGCTTTCATGAACTCTCCTAGAAGTTCTCAGAAATTCAAAACAGGATGCAAAGCAAGGTTGGAAATAAAGAATCACTAACCAGAACTGAAGTTACATAGGTGTTATAAACATTATCTGCTGTGTTTGCTGAAAAGAAGATATTGCAATCTATATATGGAATCACTTCCAGAAGTTCAGCTTAAGCATGCTGGAATAAATTTATTTTATCAAACTGTTTATGAAGTAGGAACTATTTATGATTTGCCATCAAAGCCTGACTTGAACTCCACACTTCTTCATTTCTACCTAAACTCAGCATTGCATGGCTTGTAACAATATTAGCTACTCCAAAATTACCATGTTCAAATAAAAAAAAAAGGAAAATAATCTTCATCCCCCTGCAAATATAATGATTTCAGATGTTACTTATAAAATTAAAACCTCCAATAGAGCAGCTGAGTATTTGCAGCAAGTCTCTTTAGCTAAATGAACATATAGATTCTGTTTTCCTTATCTCAGCTGTAAGCTGCATCCTTGATTACCTGATGAATATACACAATGCATTCAGCCTGAGTTTTTGAAAGCTGAAGTTACTTTTTCCCTTGCCACAGCATTCTGTTTTATGTAACAGAAAGTATTCCAAGGGCATGATATCAAGCTTTCAAATCATACCTTGAAAGAAGGGGATACAATAATTTGACAAACAAATATCTTTATTGTTACTTTCTTCTTGTTCTTTCATTTCACCTTTCTAACTCAGGTATTATCAGTTTTTGAAAATAACAAAAGCCTTATATTTTATAAATCTTCTGATTGTAGAAGGCCATTGTTATAGTTTGAGGGGACAGGCAAAATCTTAGAGCTCTGTTGCAAGGACCCAAAGAGGGAGGGGTGGAGCTTAGAATGCTTTGTGAAAAGGGGTCTGGGGTGTCGTATTCCCTCCCATTTCCTGCCAAGCTCTATAAAGCCAGGAGTTCCTCCCTCTCTTTCCTTTCTGCTCCTTTTTGATCGCCACATGCAGCCAGCTCAGAGGAGAAGCCCTGCCTTTTGTAACCAGCTTGCCACGTGCTCTGCAGGATTCGACTGCATCGGGTGCTGGGGGGGCTTTGGACTCTTTTTTCCCATCAGCTTTTGCAGTGGAGGACTTTTTGGGAGCTTGTATCAGTGGTTGTCGGAGTTGGGTTGTATATATTTGTATATATATTCTTTCTTTTTTTTTTTTCTCTTGTTACTCTCCCTCCCTGTTCCATTAAATCTGTTATAGTTTTAATTTCCAACCATTAAGCCTTTATTCCTTATTCCCCTTCCACTTCCCAAGGGGGGGTGGAGGGGAGTAGCAGAAGCAAACTCTGTCTCTGAGTTGTGGCTTGCGCTGGCCGTCCTAAACCGAGACAGCCATACAGTCTATTGTGACACCATATTAAATTTATTACAGCTTTCAAAGTGACTTTGCAACCCTAATTTGGTCATCTTCAGTCACTGTATATACCAATATGCATAAAACCATAGCTTATCCAACCATCATTTAAAAAATATAATTTATAACTTACAGTCCAGAACCATTTTTAGTTGTGTTTTAAATAAGTAAGCAAAAGTGGTGACTAAAATTTCTGGTAAATAAGGGGAAGAACTTTGTTCAATATTGATAAAAATTTAATCTAGGTCATAATAAGTACAACATTTGAACTTCTCTGCTATTAATTTTAACTGAAAAAATAAAACCCATTACAACACTTTTCAAATGCAGACTTTGAATCTAGGATGTAAAATATGTATCTAACTCCCTAATTATGCACAGGCAGAAAGAATTGAGAAATGACAAATGCAAAAAAAAAATAAAATAAATATCTCTGTTTCTTCTGTGAAGGTGTTCCCCTAACCTTTCTTTGCATACAGTTGAATATTACCATTAATCTAATGAACAAGGTTAGTCTTTGAGATAGTTAGTCTCAGAAGAGTCTCAAGAGAAGAAATATTTTTGACATATGATGACTTACCCCTTTAAAATACCAACTGATTGATGTCTCATTATCTGTGGGAAGCTTTCATGAGATTTTGGTTGAATTTTACTTCAAAAGTTGTTATGACAGTGTTGAAATACCACTGGAGTTCCATCAGCATTATTTTGTTTTATTTTTTTAGTATTATTTGAATAATTGTATATTAAGAATAAATAAATAATTTATTTATTTATTTATTTAATTTTGAGAGTAAACATAAATTTAATCCTAGCAAAATTCTCAAATAAAAAAAATCATTTTATGCTAATCATTATTTTTTCTTTGGCAGGAGACTTGTTGACTCACATTTTGAAAATTTTAACTGAGGAGAAGAAATTTGCTACACAGCTCTCGAATTTGTCCATGAACATAGGTTTAAACTATAAACTTCTCATATTAGGAACAGTGAAAACTGTCCCTTGGTAATTACCTTGAAGTCTTAAAAGGCAATTCCTTGCATCTTTCTTGCCTATTTGGCCACATTAATAACTTTGGTGTTATAAAAATATTAAGAAAACAAACAGCTTTAACCTCATTTTCCTTTGATTCAGTACGTATTTGTGTAGTGAAAAAATACTAGATTTTTCTGATTTTATGGTAATTTTGAAAATCTCCTTCCTAATCTGTTTCTTCATTTTCACACTTAAATTGCCTTCAACATACTCATAGTCTGATTTAGGAGTGAAATATTGATAGTAGATACATTCCTTAACATACAAAGACTATCATATATATTGACAAAGATTTGCTAGTTTTAAATTGTTTATGTAAGATGCTAAGCAGATGCTCTTAACTGTGAAAAAAAAGCTACAGTGTTAAATTTTGAAGACATTGGAAATGACAGTTTTCAGATGGTAAAAAAAATCAAAGGTTGTTCAGGTATGCCCTTGAGCTTCACAATAATTTAGCTTCTAAGTTATTTGTAGACTTGAAAGAGAATTGTCACTTCCTTCTTGAAGCAACAACAGTTGTCACCTGCAAATGAGTACACATGATGTATCCATATTTGACTGCAATAGTTACAGTACATAATTTCTCTGGTTATTTTGGAATATATGAGCATAAATCAGATGTCCATTAATTTGTCCAGTGTCTCATGTATCTTCCAGAATGTGGTTTTCAGTGAAATCCTGTACATGTTACTGCCACACCAGAGAAATTTGCAGTTTAAATCATGAACTCCAATACCTGCATACTGAAGGAATATCAGGATTTGTGGCTACAACAGATAACCTGCTGGATTAAGGGCTGAAATCTGAGAGGCATATGCAGTTCATTATACATGGAACAGTTGAGAAATGATCATCATCAGTGAGAGCAAACACAACAGTGCCTTGAAGCTATGTTAGAAAGATAGCAGTGTTGTTAATAATTAATTTTCTCTGTTGTGTCTGGCATCCTGCCTATGCTAGCAAGAAATCCAATAGGGTATTCTTATATCCCCCAGCTTCTACAAATCCACTAGGGGTGTACTACAGCTGATATGTTGTTGCCCAACAGTACAAAATTAAATCAAGAAGTGCTGTCAGAAACACCCTCCCTCATCTCATAGAAAGCAATTGAATGTGGGAGATGGGAGAGTGTTGAAAGCCCCAGACTAAAGTTGGAATATTCCAGCAAGCCTGCTAGTGGTTGTTAAATCATTCCAGATAGCAACATAACTATGCCTTGCCCTTGAACTTTCATCCTTTTCTGTTTTGGTTTTGTTTGTTTGTTTTTAATTTAAATCAAATTTAGCCAAGCTAAATTTGCAAATGGAGAACTCAGGCTATAAGACAGTCCTGCTAAAACAATTGCATATCCAAAAGATAAATTGTATCTGTTTACATAGCTTGGATCCTTTGATCTATTTCTATATAACTTTTCATGAAGTTCAATTATGATAGAAATACTGTATAATGTACATGACTTGAAGTTCTTCATGATGATTAATGTATTTGGACCTACAATGTTCATTCGAGATAAGAATTCCTGATCTTTTATCTAGATTTTAAGAAACACATTAGAGAAGAAATCACAAAAATAATCTATGACAACAAAATAATTTCATAGAATCATAGAACCACAGAATGGTTTGGGTCAGAAAGCACCTTTAAAGATCATTTAGTCCAACCCCTCCTGCCGTGGGCAGAAACATCCTTCACTAGACCAGGTTGCTCAAAGCCCCATCCAACCTGGCCTTGAACACCTCCAGGGAGGGGACATCCACAACTGCTCTGGGAAGCATGGTCTAGTGTCTCACCATGCTTATAATAAAACATGTCTTCCTTATGTCCAATGTAAATCTACTCTCTTTCAACTTATAACAGGTGTCCCTTGTTCTGTTACTACATGAGTTGGTAAAAAGTGTCTCTCTGGGGTAGAGTATTTCTTCTTTTAGTGTATACACCTTCCAAGTTTATAACCATTTCAAGTTTAGTTCAACTATTTAGTCTACTAGAGGGCTCATATTAAATGTCTTGGGCTCAAGTAGGTTGGGTATTTTAAGTTACTGCCTAAAATTTTGTCCCTGAACTGAAAAATATCAGAAATAGCTGGTATTAGAAAAGTTAACTGTTCTCCATGTATGATTTAATTTCAAATAGATTATGAATCTCCTTCTAATCTCTAATCCATCATAGCTTAAATTTAAGGAATAAATTCATGGTTTTAATATTAACCAAAAATCATCATTCCCCCCATGTTGATTGTTCCAAACATCAGTGAATACATGTTTTTATTGTCTTTTTAAGTTCTGCAACTGGTTGTAGAATCCTTCCTTTTCTCTAAGTGCACTTTCATAAAACCCAGATCATTAATTACTAGGTGCTAATCAAATTTCCAATGCCTATGATCAATAAACAGTGATTTCTATTTTCTTGTTGGGAAATGAATTTCTGCTTTCCATTGTTTACAGTACATTGTTTTCACTAGTTTCCTGAAAAGTTTCTGGTCAATATTACTTTTTTATTGTAATATTGAAACCTTATACTGATACAATGAGACCAATTAACCAAACTTTGAAAACAATCATTATATAAAACATAACACAAATAAGTGATATTTGACTCCATGAGATGATCTTACATTATGAAATCTCTTTTATCATAGTAGCTCCAAATTAAAAATTAAAAAGAATAATCCTATATAGATCAATTCCAGGTCGGAGATTTTTCATATCTCTATCTTTGAACAAGCACTTTGTGTATTTTATTTAAAGTCATAAAAATATCCTAGTACCAGTCACTGTGTTTTCACTATAGTATTTGGAAATTCTTTAACAGTATGAGCAATATAAAAATATTTAAAAATAATTTAAGGAAGAAATACTGCAAACTCTGCTGACACTCTGTGTGAGTAGCAGGTGCCATCAGTCCTATTCTATGCTGCACTATTAAGAGTACAAACACCTAATGTATAGAAAAATGATATTTGCTATAACTATTCTGATATTCAGTTATTTAGGAAGCCTTTCTTATTGTTTATAGAGAAGATACTTGCAAATGACTTCATGATAATTTTCCTAACATAATATTTGTCTGCAAATACTTTCTCCTTTAAAAAAATTGCTCACTTGTCAGATTTAATCTCACAAGCTCATTGTATTGCATGGATCACAATGTAGATTGAACACTCAAAAGGTTTCCAGATACAGCATGGTGTGTGAATGAAAATGCTGTGCCTATTCAGGTAGTTGCAAGTTGATGTTGCTGCATGCTATCCTCTAGTTGTCTTTAGTAGTTATTGTTAAATGAAGGAAATCAACTCACTCAGCTGTGGCTTTCCTCTAAGTTGAATGAGCACAAGCACAGTGTATAAACTGTATATACCAATTTCTGACTATGTGTACAGAAATCTAAACATGTAACATACATTTTTACTTTAGGAATAGATACTGAATGTTGATGTTTTCCTTCAATTCAAATGAAAATTCAGGGTTCTTAGTAGGCACTCACTGCTGTTCAGAATCTTGCAGGTTTATCCTGTAATTTACAAAATGAAAGGCTCAATTAACAACACTGTTGTTGATAATAAAGAAAAAATCATTTGAATGTGGAGCTCAGACATGAGCTTGGTGGGGTTTTGTCTCATGGAACTAGGGAATATATTCTTCTGATTCTTGTGACAATATCAAATCTCATCAGTTATTTCTCTGAGACTTGCAAAAGTCTATAGAGATGGGATTTTACAAAGTACTGGTGCTGATTTATCTGGTTAACTTTTCAGGTTCAGCATTCTTTTTAATAAGCATAGTATCATCTGTGTACTCTAGCTTTTAAAAGAATCAGTAAATTATTAAAAGTGAAGCACTTTGGCATGCAAAAGTATTTAGTGGTGTGTTTGTGTATAACAGTAGGGATTATTTCATTGTCTTGAAGAATTTGCCCTAGTTTTGGTTTATCAAGCCTTTTAATCCCTGCTAAATGAACTATTTCTATTTTGAAATCATAATCTTCTTGGACTGATATATTTAAAAACAATTCTAGATTGCAATGACAGGCTTAGTTGACACTAAATTTCAAATATGTGTTCTCCAAATAGTTTTTTTCAAACACAACTTTTCCTTCATTTAATAACAAATGTCTCTTTCTTGACTATTTCTGAAAATTTCTTCACAGGACATTTGCTAAGCCATATTAAATCCATAAACCCCTCTGAAACCCTGACACCTAACTTTTGATTTAAAAATACACGATATTCTTATTTCAAAACAGTTTTTATATAATTGTTGATTGACATCCTTATTTTTTAAATGTGATTATGACAGTTATATATCAACACCAGAAAACTTCATAGAATCATAGAATTATAGCATGTTTGGGGTTGGGAGGGATCATAAAGATCGTCTAGTTCCAACCCCCCTACCATGGACAGGGAGACCTTCCACTAGACCAGGTTGCTCAAAGCCCCATCCAACCCAGCCCTGAACACTGCCAGGGAGGGGGCAGCCACAACTCCTCCAGGCAACCTGTGCTAGTGTCTCACCACCCTCACAGGAAAGAATTTCTCCTTAATATCTAACCTAAATCTACCCTCTTTCAGTTTGAAACTGCAATGCACTGTTATTTTTTTGACTAGTGTCTTGCTTTGGAAAGTTTCTCCTTCTGAAACAATTTTGCACGTAATGCAGACTTAGAAAATCAAGTATTTTCTCCAGAGCGATGTCTAGTTCATTAATAAGTAGAGGTGGGTTTTTTTGTTTTTCAATTTCCTCTTTCTGTCACTGTGTATATTATCTTTTTGTTTGTTTAATTAATTTTACTGTTGTTTTTCATATAATTCTACATTTGTTTCACAGTTGTTTTGGAAAGAACAACACTGTCCATTTATGATTAACTTTGTAAGAGAAATCTTTCTCTTATATGAGTGTTAGAGTGTCTGTGCCTCTTTTGCTTTTCCTTTTTTAGAAAGAGAAAATGCTGATCTAGACTATTAGATTGAAAACTACCTCTAGCATCTAGTTGTGAAGCAGAAAGTTACAGAGCCTTAAGAATCTCTCTATATATGCTTTCTGTAGGCTCATTTTATGTTGAATTGTCAGTCATATTGTAATTTATCAAGAACCTAAAGGGTAATCAGAGTGGGAAGCTCTCTCTCCACCTGCTCTTTTTACACAGGACTCAATACTTGTATATGTCAGCTTCAAAACTGCTTTTCGACAAGTCAGAGTTCTGGAAAACTTAACAAAGTAATCCAAGTTGGGATGTTCTGCATGACTACTGCTGTTGTGAAAAGCTTCACTTGCCTTTTCCAGACATCCCTCTAATAACCCATACACTAAGGTGGTGTCTGGTGTGTGAAGTCCTTGAGAAGATGGAACACCTTTGACACTGTTATCATTCTTGGGCTACAGTGAGTACAATTTGCACAACCTCAGAACTAAATGCCAGGGCACTCATTTACTTTCAGAAGAAAAAAAATAAAACAAACAAGAAAAAAGAAAACAACAAAAAGAACATTGTATCACAGTCACAGTAAAGGTTATTCAAAGCCTGAAATAGGAGAGAAAATATCTACTGCTTAATGCAGATCCTGTGTCTTACATATTTAGGTAAGGGTCATTTTGACTGCCATTGAATCAGACTATCTTGTTTAACTCATTGTGCTGTTACTTACTTAAATTGCAGTACACTTTCTTTGTTCCTCATATGTAATTTCTTATTATAGTATTTCCTACACTTATTGTAAGCCGTAATAATGGACTTCTTGCTGTTGTCTGACATGAAAATCCAAAGTTGTCAGAAGACTGTAAAACACATAGCCAAGAAAATTCCTGAGTGTACAGAGTAACTCAAAGCTAACACAGGCAAAAGTTGCCTTCTGTTGGCTGACAGAATGCACTTTTGTCACTTTCTTGCATGGAGCCACTTTATTACAGCTATTAAGAAACATTGCACGAGATCCCAACATTGTAAAGATGAAATAAGATGGTGCTGCACAAGCCAGATGTACTTGTAGAGACATTCCAAGTTCTAAATATCAATCTTCGGAATTACAGAGGTGCTTTATATGGGTGTATGGTTCAAAGAAAAGATACTGGCAACATAAAAATACTGGTAATTCAGTAGTATGTACCCAGTTCATGTGAGGAAATGAAATAATTTTATGCTTTTACTTTGAATACTAAAATTCTAATTTAGTGTCTAGACAAACATTGTTTGGTTGCCAGATTCTGATTCAGGAACAGTTGTAGACAGAGTGCACTCTGACGGTGCAGCTCCAAGGATTAAGAAGAACATTTGATGTTGAGACCAACACATATCACTTCAAATACATCATGATCATTTGGCTTCTGTTTCCACTGAATTAAAAAGGTTTGCAGTGCTTGGAATGGAAATAATTTCAGAGGTTTGCTGAGTTTGATTCCAGATAATAATGATAAATGCTTTTTGTCCAGGGGGTTTCCTTGGTTCTTGAACTACAACATCTGGAGCAGAAAAATAGCATAGTCATCTTAAATGTTTCCTTCTCCAAAAACAATTGCAGAGTGTCTTCAATACAGCATTGATTTTTTTAAAAGATTGTCCATAATTATTAAAAAAAAAAATTGCTGCTGTGCTTCTGATCCCTTATCTGTGTGTTGTATGCATGCACTTTACTTTCACAACAGCTAATATTTGGATATTTGGTCTTTTCAAGTTACTGCTTATCACTGCCCTGTGAGAGAGGGACAGGCAGTGTATGGGGTGAAATTCTGTTTCCATTAAGCTAACAGAAGCTTCTATCACTCCTTAAAGATGATCATAAGGTCACTTATGCGTCTTGCACCTCTGTTAGACAAATTCTGCATTTTGGTTGAAGAAATTAAAATACCAAATTTTCAGGTGTTTCATTCATCCCTGAATCTTCTTTCCAGATTAAAATCACAAATTTTCCTTGGTTTTGTATGACATTATTTAAATGAGAAAGTACTCAAGGAAGGGATCATTTATATGTTGTGTGGAGAAGGTCTATGCTAAGTTCTGCTATTGCAATGATTTTCTAGAACTTCATAGAACTAAGTTTAACCTACCCCAGAATAACTATGTGAGGATAAGAATAATACATTGCACATAGCAGTAGTCTCGCTGTGATGAATTTTGAAAAACAATGCAGGGTAGAAGTCTGGTGCTGTACAAACTCAAGAGATATTGTGATGTTTCTGTATATGTTCAATTCCCAGAAATATTGTTCTGCAAATTTTCTGTCATCAAACAGCTGCAAGATACCTTAATCTATAAAGTCCCTTAAGTCATCTGGGCCTTATCTTTTTTGTGTGTTTTCCGTTACCAGAATCAATGCCTTCATTTTGATGTATTTGATATCATGAATGAGTAGACAATTATTTCTTCTCTGACATGTCCAAGTTATTGCATTATTTATGGCAGCTTTTCTCTTCCATTGTTTTTCTTAAGTCTCAGTTCCCTTCAGAGCCTGTTGCACATCTCTTTTGACAATGTACATGGATTGCTTTCTGTATACTACAATTTTACTTTTATTTCAAATAAAAATAGCTATTTATTTTTAGTACATTTAGCTATACATTACGGCAAAAAATGAACTAATATAATTGGAAATCCACCAGTGTAATATTAGAACTAAACAAATAATGTCCGGTTTGTAGCAAATGTTTTAACGCACGGTGTTCTACTTTGAACTCTTTAGTTGTCTATACACACACATAAATATTTTATTTTATCCAGTTAAATTTTAGGTTTGCAATGTAAAGCTGTACAAATGTCTTTGGAGCACATTTCTGCTATTTGACTGAATGCTGCTCTTTTTAAGGTCAAACTTTAACACTTACTAAATTTTAAATTTTCTATTCTTATTCTGCAGTGTGTACCTAGAGTGCCCATGCTTTGTATGATTTCTGAATCTTTCAAATTTAGATGAGGAATTTATCTTGTTGCTTCATAAACCTTTGTGAATGCTATGTTCCATCAAAATTCTCATACCCTCCTCAGTGTAAATATAGTCTTAATTCTAGTGCTGCTTGAAAACAAGGCAAAGAGGATTTATTTTTTTTTTATGTCTTACTCACATATGATAAATTCCTCTGCAGCTTCTGTGAGAATATAGATTCCGTTGTGCAATTGTATCTATGTGCCACTACACAGATGATACAAATGTATTGGACATCTGTTTCATGAATAATGTCTTGTGCTTGACAGAATGCAATATTATGGACATATTCCTTCAGATAGCTTCAAAGTAAAAATAAAATTCAGCAAGGAATGAACACTGTCTTTAGTTCCTTAATCTTCTGCCTCTATGTCCTTGTGGATTAATCTTGAGCTCTGAACTTGGATAAATATGCCTGGCAAGAAAATGCTCTCGCTAACTCTTTCTTGCTTTCTTTTCTTTTTTTTATTATCTTTTTTAAAATTTTAAGCTCTCCAGACTCTACAGCCTAGAGTGCACAGCCTAGACTGCACATAATTATTTTCAATGAAGAACTCTCCAGTGAGGTGTTCATGTTCCATACTCAATTAGATTTGCTGGTCATTCTGTCAGTGATGCATCGACACCGTATACTTACTTTTAATTTACTCATGGTATACAAGTCTGATTTACAAAGTTCATTCGAAAACAAGTTTTATTTAGCAAGTTTGCAGGGAAATGGGGAAGGTTCTTTTTGATGTCTTAGAGATTGGGGTTCAGTCTTGACAAATAGAGAATTCAATTTGCTCTTCATTCACTTTGTTTTTATCTAAGTTGATTGCTTAACTGTAATAAGTACTCTAAATTCAGAAGTGAATACTTTGTGGTGCATATCACATCATTACTATTTTTTAAAATATTTTTCCACCAGGGAACTTATGTAAACCTACCAAAGTCTGGATAAAGACTATTCACCACCTAAATAGAATACCTGAGTATTCTTCATAATGCCTACAGATGGGCAGAAAATTAAAAGGCAGTTAGAATGGATTAATGATTAAGTTTGCTTTCTCTGAGTATATGATAGACAGGCATCTTTATTCATCTTAAAGGAAAACAGGATTTAGGTATGGAGGTAGATTTTAAAATATACATTTAAATCTAAATACACAAATTTTCAGATCTGTCATCGAAGTTTCCTATGAAGTGAGACATTTTTCTATGTAGTTTATCTTACCATGTTCAAATGTGAAAGCAAACCTCATAATTGCTTGGACAACAGAGAAAAAATTTGAAAATCATCTATCTCTTCCTACCTTTTCTGAATGAATTAGAGCTCTTTGGCTTTGTCAAGACTCCTGATTAATGAACCAGTTATTTCATCAAGATGAAAATAATAACTTCTTTTAAGGAAGTTATAGGATATTTCTAAACATTTTTTTTCGGAGAAATAAGATGGATTTTTTAGATCCAGGGGTTTTTTCTTCTTGTATAGTTTTCTGGTTTGTCCAGAAGGTCTCTACACTTAATATGACGTTTCAGTTTTCTTTCTTCAGCCTCAAAACAACTCTGACATTCAACACATTCATGCCAGTTTGTATCAGATTAATTTCTCATCCTGAAATTGTAACCCTTTCTGAATTAAATGATAAAAAGTTACGGCAACTAGGTGAAAAATGGTATTATCAAACACCTGTTTAATATTCAAATTCAGTTACTGGATAATTGCAGTACAATACTCACAAACCTAAAGAATTTAAAATTAGAAAGATTTTCTTTGTTTTTCAGTGAAATGGAATAAGGCATATGTTTTTATCTACTTGTGGACATTCAACAAAAAGGAAAATGATGTCAAATTCATGGAATAAGTTATTCACTGCTAATTATACACTGCTTTAGCACCAATGGAAAAATCAACCACAAATGTACTGCAATAACTTAGCAACGTGAATAGGAAGTGTAGCTGTTCCCTGATGCACATGAATACAAGATGTTAAATTGTATGAAAATGGCCCCGGGATATTGTTTCAGATTTTGTATTGGTTTCTGTATGAATAATACCTCTGCAGTGGAGAGCAAAAGAAAACAAACAATACAGAATTTTTCTACTGGTAAAAAATGTATCAGGTAAAATCCAATATTCTCATGGATCAGGAGTTCAGGTTAAATGACAAACATTCACTTGGTCAGTTGCTTTCTTTCATACCTTATTATCCTGGATATTTGTTTGCTTGGTGAATAAAAAAGAAAAAAGAAAAAAGAAGGTTTATTCTTCACATCTCACTTCTCTTTTTGCTTTGATCCTTCAAGTGGACCTAATCCCATGTTTGTAATATCCTAATCCCCTGCTATGGAAATTATTGTGGTGTCACACATATTCAGTATTATGTAGTTCCAGTGCCAGAAGGGACAGTAAGCCTTGAAAAGTGGAAGATACTTTTAAAGAAAAAAAAATAAAAAAATTACCCAAGCAAACAAATAAGCAATCTTTTAGATAAATATGTAACATGTGGCCAAAATTGCATAATGCTACTGAAAATATAATTTGCTCCACTGGGTTTGAAAGGTCCCAGTTCTTTTTCCTTTCTTGGCCTAATCAGGAAGGCATATATTTTGATTTCAGATATGAAGGCAATAAAAAAAGCATAATCTTCTCAGTGAAAAAGTCAAGGGATGAATTTTTTCCTAAAATAGTCACATGAATCTTTGGAAGGTTTTTGGAAACAAATTTGTCTAACATTTCCAATGATTCCTTTCACTGTGAAAACACAAAAGAGGAGAAAGCAAAGGAAATGCCTCTTTACTTTTGGGAGGATGCCATGAAGTTCTCAGGCAAACCCCATAGTCTTCATCTTTTCCATAGTTTGTGCAAATGTGAAGGGGAAGCCTTGGTAAATGTCTCTCAGACTCTTTTCTGATCCGTGGGCTCCAGGTCACATATGTATTACTAGAGGCCTACTGAGTTAGGTTTTCTGAGACTCTTAGTAGTCCCAGTATCCCTCTGGAAAAGGACTCTCCACTGCATATATTTGCATCTAGATATTCAACACATCTTCATGAAACCCCCTCATTTCCTTCTTTTCCTTGTGAAAAAAATAGTCTTTTTTCCACTGACCCTAATCTTAAATGTTGCTACTGAGGGGAAAAAAACAAACAAACAAAAAACCAAACAAAACAATCTTTTAATGTGCATTTCATTTGAGAAAAAAAGTGTCCACAATTGTTTTGCTGATACTGTAAATCTGCAAGAAGACTGAAAGTAACTTTAAAGTTCATCGTAATAGGGATGCTGAGGGGAACTTAACTATAAAATCATTGTCTGTAAGTCCATTTAAGAACTTGTCCCTTCCTTCCACATCTCTCTTTCCCAAAAGCACTTAGAAATGTGTTTTTAATTATCTTGAACATCTGATTAATTTCTACATTGTGAACTGCAGTCCTGGTGGGAAGATACCTGTCAAGGCATAGCAAGAATAAAATACATTTTATCTGAGAAGTGTGGAATACGGTTAGCCCAGTTTTCAACTCTCATATTACTGTTCTTAGACTTATTTTTTTAAAGCATTAATCTCAAAATATTGCTGGCAAACAGTTTATTTGGTAGTTCATTATACTGCCCAGCAGGCAGTGAAATCAGCAAGAACATGGGCTTGTTGGGCTGCTCCATATGTTTATTTGCTAGCACGTACAGAAAACAGCTTCACATACAGATCCTGAAAATGCTGAATCAAGCAAATATAGACAGAGAGGCTGGAAGAGAGGGGGTGGAGGATGGGGAGAGAAGAAAGAAATGTGGATGGGAAATTTCTCTCCTGACAGAGGAGAAATGTGTCAGAGCTCTGAGTGCACCCATAGGCGTTACTGGACCAGCCCCACCTGAGACCCCCCTAAGTACACTCTCCCTGTGGCATAGGGATGCATTTTGAGCCCTGGCTGGGGTTTGGCCCCTGATCTGTCCCACACCTCCAAACCACACAGAAACTTGGAGCATCAGAGTGCAGTGGGAGGCGAGCCCTGCAGCCTTCTCTAACACCCCAGCAACCAGAGTGGTCCCAGTTCCCTTCCCAAACTGCTCAGTGGGAGCAGGTGAAGTTACAGGGTTTTTTGGATGTCGAGATGACTAGAATCTTTCCTACTACTCCTCATTCCCTTTCTGTTCCACCTTAGTCATCAGTTTTATCAGTACAAGAAAGGGAAAAAGATGGTTGGTGACAAGAGCACTGTTAAAGTAGAAGAGGAAATATGGGAAGATTTGTAATACTGTGTATACTGTGACTATTTTGGTTTTATTTCATTTGCAGAGGGCAGCTTGCAGGTATTCCCCTTGCTAAATCACATACTTAGTGTTTTATGTTATACAAACATAGAAGGAACAGCTGAGCCAAAGAGTTTGTTGTCTCAGAATCCACCCAAAGATCTTTCAGGCAGCTCTTGCCAGACAAGGTGATCAGTTAGAGCATGTTTCAACCCTACCAGGTAGCCCAGGATTACACTGCTCTTATTTTTAACTTACTAAATATCATAGACCCTTGCAGCAGTACATTGAGCAACACGGTAGACCTTTGTAGCCGTAGTTGTTCTCCTCAGCTCCTTCAAATAAAGAAAATCTTAGTCAGTGGAATGTGTTATTGTGGCAGGGCCTTTTAACATGTGTGTTAGAGAAGAAACCAGGTATATCCTGTGTTTAAAACAGGTTGGTAGAGCCTACCAGTAGATCCATGACAGTCCTAAATTCCTGTGAGGTTTCATTAGTGATCTTGGACTGATACCAGAAAATTTTTGTCTCCTAAATATATGGGGTTTCTATGCAAGTGGCAAATAAAGAAAAAGGAACAAACCAGATTTTTAGAGACCCATTAAAAGCTATGGAAAAATATCTCTCTAAAGTAGCAATCCCCAGAAAAACACATTAGCAAACAGTGCAAAAGAATCTAGAGAAACATTTAGCTAGTAATAGAAACACTGGGATTATCTGTCCCCTGGATATATCCTTCAATGTTCTCCAATAGAGAGGACACTTCTATGAGAAAATGTCAGCTGAAAACTTTCCTTTACTAAAGAACATAACTTACACAGTTAGTGTTGTATATTTAGTGATTTCTAGTGCTTTGATATGCTAGTGGTGTAGTTCTACAATATTATCCTAACTGATAATCCTTCTGTAAAATGTAATTCATTGCCTGTGATATCCTACCCTAATGGCTCTGTTGTTAGAGTAAAATGTACTTGTGTATACAGAAATTCAGGATTCTCAAAAAATGTAGGAGCCTAGCAAATAGTGAAGGCAGCTTGTAATACCTTGATATTGTAAAGCCTTGAAGCTGGCATGGTTTTCCTTAACATAACTCAAGGAATGCTTTGGTATAACAAATACACAAAGACACAGGTTAGTCATATCTGTGGTAAGTTTCATTTTCCCTGAAATCCTTAAAGAAAATATTTAATAAATTCCATGACACTTTCTCAGTATCAGGTGTAGGTTTTGAAATATTTTCTTAATCTCTAAGAGATATTATAGTCAATTATATTATTTTATTCCTTAAGTAATTCCATTGACTTCAGATGATTATTTAGAGTAAAATAATATTCAGGTTAAAAATGTGAAGTCTGTATTCCCCCTGCCCCCTCTTACCCCTGCCTGGTAGCTGCCAGCTCAGCCTTTGAATACACCTCAAAATAAATCCCATTACCTAAATTTCCCAATAA
Organism: Aegotheles bennettii; assembly: GCA_013398125.1. NCBI lineage: Eukaryota > Metazoa > Chordata > Aves > Caprimulgiformes > Aegothelidae > Aegotheles > Aegotheles bennettii. The sequence continues at coordinate 73,867 of VZRW01007420.1, forward strand.
AACTTTTTTTAAGTGTCTTTCTTTGTGAATCAGATGCTACCAATAAGAATCAAATGATAGAACACTGGAAAAAAAATCCTGTGTTTTTGGACAACTGCTCATTCATTTAAATTGCAAAGAATAGGATGATTTTCATACAAGACAGGACAAATGAAATCAAATAAATTATTTCACAAAATAATTTGAGTAAAATAAATAATTCAATGTTGCAGTATGGCTCCTGTGAAAATATTGGCAAGAACAGACTGCCATGAAGTCAGTTATGGCACTTAGGTTAATTCATGGAGGTCAGGAAGACAAGTCTATCTGCTTGGATAGTACATCATTCTTGCACACTACAGAAGAGTCTTTGAAGAAATGCATGCTGAGCGCAAAGGTTTCATACTATTGCATTCTTTAAAAAACAGCCCAGTGTCAGTTTAACTATTTGAATGTGCCTGTGTGTGTAATTGTACTGTCTAACAATGTATGAAAGTACGTAAAACTAAATCAGATTAGAAGAAAAAGTCTGTAACTTTCATGCTACTCTGTACTGTTGGTTTGCCCACAGAACCAAGAATGCAGTTAAGGTTTCTGCCAAATTTACTGTAAACTGAAAAGTGTAAGGTTTATATCCACAGTTTACTTTCCAGACAGGTTACAGTAGAAGTTATTTCTTTGGGAAGCATTAACATTGCATGTCAGCTGTAGCCTGTCTCAGTGTGGGATTCAGAATATGTTCTAATAATAGTACAGGACACTACATACAACATAACACCAAAATTACATATTCCAGTCTATAAATTGTCTATTCCAGGACAAGTAAAATCAAGACTGATACAAATACTACTTTAGCGATGTACCGATCTCAGCAGCAGGAAAGATGCTCAGAGGAGACAAGAGTTTTCAACTTCATAAGCAATGTTAAAAAATAAGCTGAATTCTTCAAAATTATTGCAATAAAGACATGAAGTTGTTTCAGTCAGTCAGAATATTCTAAGCAGTTGTTATTTAGATCCATAGCTACAATTTTATTGGCCAGATAGACAATTTCTTATGCTTTTTTACCAGATAGTTTTTTGTTTCAGTTGTGTAATTGGTCATTATTAGTCAATCAGAATGCAAGTGCCCCCATGATAGAATAAGGACAGAGATGTCAAAATGATATAGATCTCTGAGTCTTTTTTGAATATTTGATTCTTTACATCTTATTACAAATTAAAAAAAATAAAAATCTATATAAAATACAACTATGCCATGGGCCAGGGATAGTTTTTCTCTTTTGTAATATTTTAGAGTTAATAATGTATACAAATGGTACTAATAATACAAAGTGTTTTATTCACATTAAATATTCTTAGCTTAATAAAGATATTGTCCCATGTTTTTAAAGAAATTTTGCCTTCTTTAATGTGGAGATTGAATATAAGATCCTTAAAAGGAGCCTGTTCCAAAGGGCAGACAATTACAGTTTCTGAGAATTGGTCCTCTACTGCATGCCCCAGATTTACTAGTCATATTAAAAAAATCTTCACCCTGGGTCTCTGAATGTTTTCAGAATGAACATTGCTGATTCCATTGTCTGTGTTTATTAATCCTAGCTATGATTATTAGCCCCATAAAAGGTAAGCGTTTTCAGATTATGATTTTAATAATAGTAATTCACGGTGAGGCTTTAGCTAAACTGTCCAGCTGAAATCAAGGTTATGATCCTTTTATAACTGAGGTTAATACTGTAAATACCAGTTATGCCCCTTGCTGAAAGACTGCTTCAGTAATTCACTAGAGTGAAATGACCTCAGTCTCTGAAAATGAAGATCCTCTAAAGGTTCCGGCAAGAAACTATATAAAGCAGTAATCAGAAGTCAGTACCACAGAATAGGGTAATGCTATCTTCAGTCTTATTTAATTTGGGGGATATAAAGATTCCTTCCTTCCTAAAAATTCAGATTAAAGGGAGAAAGCAATTCTGTAATTTACACCTCTGACATTAAGCTGAAAAGCAGCACTGCAGACACCTGCCTCTGAATTGTCATTGTTTCCATGGTGCCACTTTCCATCACCTATTTTTAATAGTTTACACAACAAGATCAAGGGTGTCCCAGCTGTTACTGCCACTGTTGCTAAGCAACCTTTAAATCAGAGTTCAAGAAGACAAAGAATCATGCTTGAAAAATTTCTCAAGTGTCTGCTTTTCCCCTTCTTCTTCTGTCTACACTATTTTTCAGATGCCATGTTTTCTGTTCCTTTTTTTACCCCATTCAAATTCTGTGTGAATCAACTGTAGTCTCCAAAAAGAATGAGCCACCTTCTAGCTACAACAGCCACTGCTTTATGTCAAAGAGGAAGCTGCGGCATTAAATAAAGCATTAAAATATTTACATTTTTTTTCAATTAAATCCAAATATTTTTAGAACTCTGTAACCTTCTGCTGCTGTTGTGTAACATCTGTGCATGACTGCATCGTGAACTGACACACCGATCAATGGAGAGAGATTCAGAGCTTACAGGGAATTTCAATGCCCTCCTGTGCCTTCTGGAATCTTAATGCTGTCACCTGCAAAAAGCTCAGAGGTTGAAAACACAGCAAGAAGAAGCAAGAGTTAGCATGGATGACTCTGGAGAAGTTTGGGGCTGCATCTCTGTTCTAGAAAGTCAATATTTTTCAAAATTTGTTGCTCAACCATTAACATCCCTCCCTCTGCACTACTAATTGTATGACAAGCAGTAACATCTCTTTCTAGTTAGCTACATTAGCTGTGCTAATGTTGGAAACAAAGCAGTGCTGTGGAATGTAAATAAAAATACTGAAGTTAACAGATTCTGCATTTCATTTAAAATGTTTCCTTTACTCAATAGCCTGCCTCTTTATCTAACCCATCTAAACTTTTATGCCTCCAGGTGATTTTTTCTGTTCTCTTAGATTCTCCCTTTTCTGCTCTTTCTTTCATTTCTAAGTGCTTCATCCCAAATCATACCTGCTTGAACCCTTTGCCTTCTTTACACCTCTCACATCAAGCCATCAGGACAGGTTTTCGTTTTTCTTACCCTCTTCTGTTGCAAATTTATTCTACAGGATTATTTTTTTTTAATTACAAAACACTGTCTTAATAAATTCTCTTTCAAATTCTGCAGATGAGAACCATTTTCTACCGCTGCTGCTTGCACTCCCAAAGCCACTGTTGTTACCACAAATAATGCCCTATCTGGGCTTTTAACCTTCACACTAGTCCATAGTTTGCCAATCAGGTAAAAAATTTACTCATCTCATACTGAGCATTTCAAATAGATCTTTCACTCATTTAGAAGAATTCTTTCTGCTCTATTTTCAGCTTGAAAAGAATTTTCATGCAAATTCACTGTCCATAAAAGGTTGTTGGTCATAGAGACAGGATTGTGAGCAGCTCTACCACCTACCCTGTCACACTGCTGCCTCATTAACTATCCTCATTGTGAGAAACAGCCTGAAAGGTACAATAGCTTGTTCTCTGTGTCCCTTCAGCCCTTGGCCTTACTGTTTGACTCCTTTATAGAGACTTCTCAGCAAAGGTACCAGTTGTGATGGCACTTATTTATTTATTTGTTTGTTTGTTTGCTTGCTCATTGTCAGGAAACATTTATCCCATGGGAACAGGACTGAGATCACCAGTTTCATTTAAAGGAGGTTACTGAACTGCTGGATGATACAACCTTTGGTGTCTGTCTGCCTGGTCTGATTCTGAAGCTGCCACAGGGAAATAAATTACTCAATCTATGAAACCATTTGACCCTGATTTTAATTTTATCTATGTTGTGAATTACGAGAAACCTCTTCACAGTTACAGAACAACTGGTGTAAAATCGCCACAAGTAGGAAAGTCAACATTTAGATGTTTTATCCAAAAGTAACTCCACTGCCAGTGTTTAATGTGCTCTCTGAAGTCAGTCCCACTATTCTCAGTAAATGAATAGATCGTGCCTCAGATTTATTTCATTGATTTCTATGCAGCCTGCCAAGGAAAGATTGTCTCTTAAAACTCATAGGTAGAAACTTACGTATGGCCGTATATCTGTCCTCACTAACAATCTGAAAATATTTTATGGTTTTATATGGATCCTAAGAATCTCTCTAGAATTTGCTACACTGAAATTTTGAAGGAATATACTCTATTTAAATGAATGCTGTTACAATAATATTTCCTATATGAAGCCCAAAGCCTTGAACAGGAAATTTTCTGGCAGACTAGTTTGGAAGCTGTGAAAACATTTTGCTTTTTTTCCCAAAGAAATATGGGAGCTGCAGCTCCTTATTATTATTCTACAAGGTGTTTTTAACACATTTTTACTTAGATATCTTTTTCAAAATGTCTGTGTTTAGCAGAATCTTGTCCACAGCCATTAAATGAACAAGCTAATTTAAAAAGTGTCACAAAACAGGTCCAGAACAGGGGCCTGGTCTCTAAATTAAGGGCTGAAGGCAGAATCACAGCCTTCAGTCTGTATAACAGCCCTGACAACTGAGGAAGAAAGGTACAACATGTGACTAAGTCACACTTATTGCACAAGCCTGTGCCTTGGCCTGCCCTCCAGAGGTGAGGGCAGTAGTTTTCCAGCGTGCAGCTGGTTCTTAATGCCGAAAGCCAGTGCTCTGAAGCCAGCAGCTGCTACCCCTGCCAGAGCAGGAGGCCTTTGTGACAGCAGCACAGTGCAATGGGCACCGTATTGCTCCTGGACTGCTCCCAAAGAGCTGTTAACACTGTTTTCTCAATAGTTGGCTGCACAGAAGTAGCTCCTCGGGGTTCGAATTATTGATCAGGTCCTCACTGGTCTAAGCATCACACAAAAGTAGCAAAAAACACGCGAAAAGCAGGGGCGGTTTTTGCCCTGAAGAGTTGCATAGGCTCCTGTAACGAATACTCACAGGAGAATTTTTCTCTCTGAGTGACCATTCCCTCAAACTAACAAAGGGTCATGGGATATTGCTGCAAATACATGTGTTTTGCTTTCCCACTTTGAACCCCATGTAAATTAGGATCCAAATCATGTAATGAGAGATTAAATTTATAGTGCAATATAAGATAAACAAATAAATTGAGGGTGATTTAATTGAACACCACACCATTTTACATGCTAAAATACAGTTCAGTACAGCTATCACTCCTGATATTTCAATTTCTCTCACTGTGTAAGATTAAATCAACTTTAACATCAATGCTATCATACAAATAATAATAACTTAAACCTCGTATTTTCCTACCAGAATTCAAACTCATTGTGATTTGGTCTCATGATTTGGATTGCAGAGGTTTCTCCTACAATCTGTTATTTATACTACATGTTGGGACACAATGCTCTTCACCTCCTACCCTTTTGATTATAATAGCAACAAAAAGAAATTAGTGTATTGGAATACAGGTGCATCTCAAAGGCACTTTGAAGATCAGGACAAAGAATCTTAAGCCTTTAGTCCTCTGATGGGTCAAATATTTATTAATATTAATAAATGTGTAGTTTCCTTGGTGAGATTCAACTTTTTTCATTTAGAAACCTTCTCTTATGAAACCATCACAGAGTAATTTATAAGCATTTATTCAACTCTTCCTTCATGAATCACAAATCATCACCTTAAAGAACTCTGTAAAAGAGTTTTTTACAACTAAACAGGGTTTAAGTATATTTGGAGGATCTGAGAATTTTAAGAGTAGTCCTGAAGAAAATAAAGGATAAGTAGCACAAATAAATGAAGAAATGTTAAAACAATAAACAAAGGAGAAACAATTACATGCTCATTTCAAAGATGTCATAATGGATTCTTTATTCTGATTGTGGAAAATTAGCCATTGACGACCAGGAACAATTGATTTTGTTTCACAGCTGTTTTCTAATTACATCTGAGCACTGAAAATTCTAGTGCCGCCACTCAGCTGTACAAGGAGTCTCTTCAATTGTTTTTTTTATTACAGCAAGTGCCCTGTTGTCTGGCTACCGACACACGTACCATACCACAGGTCTGTGGTGCTTTCATTGTAAACCATGTCTTTTAGGTATGCTGAAAGAGTCAGATATTTTACATTGCAACAGGTTGGAAGGAAACACACAAGCTGTTAGCACAGATGCACTTGCAGGATTTTTTCTTTCCTGCACTGTTTGGTTTAGTAGTCTTAAATTGTAGGTATTTTTTTTTCTTTAACTTTCTTTAACTTCACAGAGCTTCAACTTTCTATATATATGTATACCTGTACCTATATGTACATTAATGTGTATGTGTATAGGTATATGTATATTTAGAGAGAGACAAACACAAGTGCATTTATACCTATATATGCTGTAAAGTCAACGGGTCACAAGTGACATTAAGAATGACTGACAGAATCTGATCACTCATGTTTTGAATAATTTTAAAGGAAAATATGCAAAAATTTGAGAGGCAAATTTCCAAACCTGAAGTTCAATAAGGAACTTCAAAGCTATTATAGACATATCTGGGTCTTATTGAGATATCAACAAGCTAGAGAGATGGGCAATCACCAACCACATGAAGTTCAACAAGGGCAAGTGCTGGATTCTGTACCTGGGATGGGGCTAACCCTTGTAGTATGCACAGACTGGGGGATGAGTGGCTGGAGAGCAGCACGGATGAGAGAGACCTGGGGGCCCTGGTTGATAGCAAGCTGAATAAGGGCCAGCAGTGTGACCTGGCATCCAGGAGAGCCAACCGTGTCCTGGGATGCATCAAGCACAGTGTGGCCAGCTGGTCAAGGGAGGTGATTGTCCTGCTCTGCTCCACACTGGTGTGGCTTCATCTTGAGTACTGTGTGCAGCTTTGGGCTCCGCAGTTCAAAGAGGACATCAAACTACTGGAGCAAGTCCAGAGGAGGGCCACAAGGATGGTGAAGAGCCTATAAGGGATGACCTATGAGGAGCAGATGAGTTCACTTGGTTTATTCAGCCTGGAGAAGATGAGGCTGAGGGGTGACCTCATTGCAGTCTATGGCTTCCTTACAAGGGGAACAGTAGGGACAAGTACTGATCTCTTCACTCCTGTGACCAATGACAGGACTCGGGGTAACAGTAGGAAGCTGAATCAGGGGAGGTTTAGGTTAGGTGTCAGGAAAAGGTTTTTTACCCAGAGGGTGATTGAGCACTGGAACAGGCTCGCCAGGGCAGTGATGATCCCGGAGGGTCCCTTCCAACTTGACATGTTCTATGATTCTATGATTATATGCAACTACAAAAGAAGGGTAGCGAGGAGAGTTGTTTCGTTCTCTTCTGTTCTGCATTTTTACTGACTCCCTTTAATTCTAGCGACTCAGCAACAATTTTGTTCTCACAGGTCTTTCACCCCTTTACTCCAGTAAAGTGTAATCCTATATTTCTGCAGTCTCATACATAGTGTATCTTATATCCCATATGCAAATCCTGGTAACCAAACAGTAAGGTTCTATTTGTATTTTCATCTAATGCTACTTTCTTTGAATTAAATGAAAATATGAGACAAATTTAGTAGGAATATAAAGACTCAGATCTCATATTATATGATACCTGAAATCTTAAAGTAGAAGCTTCCAGCAGATTCTCAAAAGCTCAGGCAGTACTGAGTGGATTTCCTACACTTCAGGAAAGCACTGGGGTGAGAGCTGAGACACATAGTTATAAAACCCAGGGTGCAGCTGGAGTAGGACTGGAAAGGAGCTGCCAAAGAAAAGTGTTTGGATTCTTAGAGCCTTTCTCTATTAATTCAACTTGAAAAAAGAAAAGAGTATATTTTATGCCAGGTAATGAGAAATTCTATTACTCGTGACCACAAATGTGTTAAGTGTTTTGTGAGATATTGGATATAAATACAATTAGTTCTATTATTTGTTGACACGTAACAGAGAAAAGGCTAAGCAGACTTGTACTTTTTTTCCTCTACTTATAGTAAGGAATAGAACTGTTGTCAGAAATGCTATGTTGTGCTAGCTGCTGGGAATTTTTTAACAACAGGTGATTGATACTGTTAGTAATACTGCAGAAACTTCCTCCTTCTGTTGATTCTATGTGAGTTTTGGTTTCTTTCCTCATTCTTTACTTCCAGTTAAATTTTCTTTCTTTTTACCTCTCTGCTTACGAACAAAGAAGGTGTCAAGGACTCACACGCTTCTTTAGTTTTCAGAAACTGCTGTGTTTGAAGACCAGAAGTCTGGAAGCTATAGTGCTTCTTTCATTCGGCTGTAGGTGATAAAGTCATGAATTGTACTATCTAATGATTAGAAAAATGACCAACCTAGTCAAATTAAAGTAACTATTTGGTACTGTCCACAAAGCTCTATAGAGGAAACTGAAGCTGTAACTTTGTTTTGTGTCACAAATTTCTCTATTGCCATCCTTTTGCCTTCATGCTCATTCTGTGCTCTGTAACAAGTCACTTACTTTTATATAATTTAAATATTTCAAGCATTTTGTTATGATTATTTTTAAAGCAATTGCTAAAACAGAAACTAATATCTCCCAGCACTGTGTATTCCTATCAGGCTTTTATAATCAGGATGATCGCTTAATTAGCATGTTTGTTTCCACTAGGGTATACCAATTAAGAGATATAACCACACTGTTGTAGATTCCTATTAATGCTTTTCTACGTTTAGAGTAAGATCACAGATTTCAGCAGGTGTAGATTTTAACACTAATGGAAGATTTTCCAAAGGATATTGAGCTATTTTGCCATCTGTTTCTTATGTTGGTATTCTTAAATTACTAGAAACTAGACATTAGGTGGATTTTTTTAGAGCCACCAGAATATTAACTTTACTTCATAGTTTTCACAAATGCACTCAAGCTAAGATTTCAATAAAAGTGCAGCTGACATGAGTAATGATGTCTCAGAAATGCTTCTTCCACAGATGTGTCTTCGCAACTCATTTTGCTTTTGTGTGCATACTATGCTTGGTAGTTATAGTGGCAACAATTTTCTGAAGAATACATATGTTGGATCCTTTGTTTCTTTTTACTGAGGACATAAACCTCACAGCTTCTTCTGCCTCTTCTACATTTAATGTTATAAAATATGTTTGCTTCTGCTCGTTATGAACTTGCTAAAAAACAAACAAGTTACATTTCTTTCCTGTGAATTTTGAATCAGGAGCAGAGTAATCTAAAATACTTATGCTGACATCATTACTATTAAAACTTACTTTGCCACATTCTTGTATCACAACTTAAAATCGGGTTTGTACTGTCAGTCTTGGTTCTTTTCCAGAAGGAAAAAAATTCAAAAAATTAAGTTAGTCTCTCACACACTACAGTCTTTTAGTACATAAAGTATTAAAAAAGGGTTCATTATCAATGCCCAATTATTCTGAAATTTGAATGGTTTATATTGATTTTTTTTAAAACATGTGTGTACATTTTCCTAGTGTAGATCTATAAAAACCCTGCTTGATTTTCAACTAGAGCTCTACTAATTGATCTGTGATATACCTAATTAAAGAATTTAGAATTATTAAGACTACAGAAAACACTATTAACTCAATATTGCAAGTCTTAAGCAGAATTTCTGCAATATCTATATGTCTCATGTGTCTCCCAATTCAAGTCTTAGCCTTAAACAATCACAGTATTTTTCATAGTCTTATTTTTTAACAATTGCAACAGTGTAATTGCTAGGAGGTTTCTTAAACCATTCTCTTCTACAATGACAGCTTAGTTAGTGGACAGTTACGCCCACTCTTGTTTTTATAAAGGATATGATACTGATTCAAAGGTAATGGCAATTTTCACATATTCACAACTCCATGAGTTGATGTTTCAAGAAGAGCCATGAAACAGAGAATTGTGTAACAGAACTGAAACTTGTTTATAGCTGCAATGCTTAGAAAAGCAATTGCATAGTATCATTATGTGTGGAACAGAAAATAATGAGTTTTAAATATAATTCTGCAAATGTGCTAACACCAGAACAGCAAATATGAACTCATGTGAATCAGTTTCTCTTTTTCACAGTGACTTTAGAATGAAAGAGACTTACGAAAGTGGGTTTATACCCAACATTCCCTTTTCCAATAGCTTTTAATGCATTTCACTCTTTTTATGAAGTGCATATATGTATTGATGGTTATATAGTTATATTTCTTTAAATCCTGTCACTGTAAAACTCTATTTTCACTTGATGTTTTGTCAAATTATAAACATTTATTTTGGACTAGTAGAAGTTTTCCATGAAAGCTAGCTTACACTGATTTCTTCCTGGAAAAGAAAGGTCTATAATTTCTTAGAACGAAATAGAGTAAACAAAATAAAACATTTTTTGTGTGAGTGCAAGAATTGCAGTAAAACATCCTAGCACAATTCTAGAAGCAAAGACTATCTGTTTGTTGGTGGGAGTAATAAAACCAGGCATACCTTCTGAGGATATTATCACACATCTGACATCTCCTGAAATGAGGCGAGAATATCCTTGACCTTGACACAAATAGGCAGGCTTACTCCAAGAGGTTTCCATTTTCATCAGGAGCTCAGTCTCAGGACTGCAAGACCTGGATAAGACTTGACCAACAGATGTATCTCAGACAGTCAGTTTTCTGCCTACCATCCAGTCCCTGACTCCATATAGAAAAGATTTTGGGACTCATTGAAGGAACTTGTACGTATCAAAAATGTTTCACCTTTTACACATTAAACCTTAACAGACTGGTGTTTTCATAGTAATAATGATTTGAATTGGTATTCTTTTCCAAATTAAGACTCTTAAATGTCGGGGTCTTTTGGTAAGTATCTACATGTGCAGTAAGTGATTGACCTTCAGTTAAAGGAATTAATAGAGATCTAGGGCTCAGATCAGTTGCTTAAACACAGTCATCTAGTGCCAATAGAGGCAGTCCAGAGTATCACAGCAAGCATCCAAATCCTACAACCACAGAGATATGAAACTCTCCTAAATCTTGTCATCTCTGTCATCCCCATATCAAATACTATAGGGTCTTTCAGCTGGTGCCTCTGGGGTTTTTTTGTGTGTCAGAGCATGAAGAGTGACTCAAATCATCCTAAAGCAGACGCCAAGCAGCAGCCAGTTTGAGCTCAGGCTTACCCTCATTCTTGGTTTCTACTTCTCCAGGATACATTGTGATGCAAATAATTCCATTCTAAACAACAGGCATAGAATCCTTTATAATTAAGCCTCATTCAGTTGCTGTTCATCATGTCAAACATAGGCCAAAAAATGTAGGATAACAGACAGAAAATGGGAAAGAGCCAGCTTACATTTTCTCTTTCTACAGAAAAAGAAAAAAAAAAAAAAAAAGAAAAAAAAAAGGAAAGGCAGAAAACACCCTCCTTGCAGATGAAAAAAACATTACGGGTTTATGTCATATTTTTTTGCTCTGTAAAAATTTAGGAGTGATTTCCAAATGAAATTCCTAATGAAAAAGAGACACGAAGGTGTTCTTTTTTTGTGCCACTAAAATTCTGATGATTTCAAGGTGCATCTTATTCTGAAGCTCTCAGAAATGATACATGTCATAGGCTTCAGAAAAAAAAAAAAAACAAACAGAAAAGGCACACTGGATCACAGAATAACTGCCAATATTGATTAATATGTAGGAAACAAACACAAGCGCCTTCTTTTAATGAATTAGATAAGGATCTGAGATCTGAAGCTTCAGTTTCTCGTAAGTCTGATTCTTTTTATCACAGAATTTTTGAGATGATACATTCACTCTGAGCAGAAATTACATATGGAATGTGAGACAACTTTTCCAGTTTAAGACTGAAACTGGAAGACTTTGGTAAAAAGATTCAGTGTGGACAAATTTTGTCCAAAAATTCTCCAACCTTCTTTACTCAACACTGGTCTGATTTTACTCTCGTCGAAAGGACTGGTCTCTTCACTGTTGTCAGCAATTTCCAAGTATTCTGTGTTTAAAGGTAAGCTAAGATCAGAAAATATAGAACTTAGGTTTTCTAGAACAGAATTTCTCCACTTGAATAAGGATTACATTTCTGATTGACAACAAATACTATGATAGGGTATGTGGTGACATGGTTTTGAAGGCAGTCAATGTTTCAATATGGATTTGTAACCTGAGATTAAACATTCATAGCATATGAGGATGACCTATCTGTGTAATAGCCACTTTAAGAATGGAGAAAGACAGTCACAGTGTCTCAAACTCCGAGCATATTTTCTAAACAATGCAATAATAAATGATTTTTTTTTTCCTGAGGATATGTAAAGCTGTTGATCTAAAATGGCAACAATGATAAAATAATCCCCCAAGTCTATAAGCAAGGTTTTGAAATATCAAAATGTCTGTTTAATGAGGATGACTGTTGAGGAGTTATTTTGCATCATCTTGTACTGACTTTGCTTTTGGGCACCTTTGATTTAAGGTTAGAGTTAGGTTAGGATTAGGATTAAGGGAGAGACAAAAACGAGGTGCAGCTGAAGTGAGGTTGGTAAAGGGTTCATGAAAAGAAAGTGTAATGTGTAGAGAACTTTGCTGTGAGACACTTTGTCTGGGGACCTTGCCTAAGGCACAGTCTATGTTTAGGGTTAAGGTTTACACTAAGGATGGAGTTAGATTTAGGATTAAGTCTGACAGAGAGAGAAAGCCAGGAAGTGCAGCTAGAGTGGAGCTGGGAAAGGACAATTTCCTCCAGCACTTTTAGAACAATTCATAATACCATAGAAATAGTTCAGTTTTCCCTTTTTAATTTATATTAATAGGAAGTTGATACTTATACCCTCTTGCTATCCCAAAACATCCATCAAGTATTCATCTTCTTGCTTACTTCTGTTCAGAATTCACAAGCAGATGTTTTCCAATATGTTTAAAACTGTTGGCTTTAAGAGTTTGCCATCATTAACTCCAACATTTACATCTGAGTTGCAGCAGTTTACATTGAAGATTAGTTTGATTTGGCTTCCTAGGTAACTTTGTTTTATGTTATTATAATAAGGATGGAAATACGTTAATATCTACCCAGATGGAACATTTCAGCATTTCAAACAAATGATCAAGAGGGAGAAAAGGAAAAAAATCAGATGGAACTGGACCAAGAAAGAGATTATTCATAGTAAGAAGATCCTTATTTAGAATCTATCTACAACTATCATTCCTACACCAGCTGTTAAATATTTTACCTTGTTTCTCATTTCAATTTGGCTGGTTTCAGCTTCTAGGCACTGGCTCTGGATATAGTAAAATCAAATGCCTTCACCTACTAAACCAAGAAACCTTTTGATCCCTGCTGTTTGCTTCCCATGGAAATACAGCACTGTATGAACATCGTAATCAGCTCCAATCTCTGTCTTGTTCTTACAAGCATTTAAGCCTCCTTTTCAAAAACTTTAAGAATTCCATCATTCACACAACTTTTTGGAGCACTTCGCTGAATTCTGTGCAAATGGTTGAATTTTGCACCATTATTTTAAGAAGTGGGAACATAAGAATTGTGTATGGCATTCTAATATTGAACCTCTCTAAATTTTGTAACAGAAGGAAATTCTGTGTCTCACTTCTGCTTTTCCTATTAGGTTTTTTTTGCCACAGCATCTCACTGACAAGAGGCATTTAGTTGTTTATCCACTATGGCTCTTATATCCTCTCTGGAATCTTGATTTCTATTACATGGTCCTGTCTTCCATATAAATTTCCTGCACTGCTTGCTACAAGATATTTGACTTATTTAATTCCATTGAATCTGGTTGAGTATAAGTGTGCCCATCTTTCTCAGAAATCATGCATCAACCCCATTTCCATGTCTGTCTTTATTATGCATTACTCCAATCTGTACATCATCCATCAGTTTTATCCATGATTTTTGTTTATTTCTGGACCACTGCAAAGAATGTTGCTTAAGCTTAATTGTCAAATAAACTAATCCCTATGAAGCTCCACTGGAAACACATATTCAGTACTCATTCCTAGTTGACACACACTCCCTTGAGATCCATCTGTTGCATCAATTTTTTATGTGATCTATTGTTATTGTATAATACTAACTAGAGTTCTGGGCCACATTGTGTCATATGCCTATCATGGTATGAGTATATGACAACTGCACATTTACTTATTCAGCCAAATTTTTTATCTAATCAAACATTAGAATCAGGTTTATTTGAATAAATCTAATTTATGTAAAATCATTTTGTCTGTTATTAATGGTATGCCTATCACTGAATTTCTTATCAGTGAATTTTATACCAGCATTTCCATTATTGCTTAGGACTGATATACGGCTTACCAGCTACAGAATATGTCAGATTAATATTTCTTCAAGCTGCTGGAATTCTCTTATTTGGAGATTATTAAAATGAACATCAGAGGAACAGACATTTCCTCAGCCAATTTTTAAGGACTCTTGAATATTATCTTAATTGAATATATTTATTCATGGTAGATGATGCTTGAAGTTTAGCAGTATGCAGTGCTGTGATTTTACACTGTTTTATATCCTAAAATGTAAAGTATACTCTCACATTTTTTCTGAGGAATTAAGTCACTACCTTGCAGGGAGACAAGATACAGGCATCAGGTCCTTTCAGCAGGAGTTAGGCTCTGTTGCCGCCGCAGAGATAATTTAACTTGGACTTGTGTAAGACAGCAGTATGAAGTTACTCTGGAAGAATCTCTGGAAACAACAGGGAGTCTCAGTTTTTCAACAATATCTTGTTTCAGTATTGCCATTTTGCTGAGGTGGAAACCATAATCCCTTTTCCTCTCCCTTTCCCGACTTTGCTCCTTGTGAATTGATAATAGACATTGCCTGATCCCTTTCTCAGCCACAACAGGGCTAGTTTAAACTTCATGTTCTCATTTTACTTCCTTCTCATTTGGTATAAAAAACAGGAGTACTTAATGAATATTTTCCTTTTTCATTTACTGAGTAACTGTTATTAATAATTTTGTCATATCTAGCTCGCAATGAATATTGTTTATAGGTAGTTCTATTAGCCACAGAATTATTATAGTATCCTTATGTCCCCCTACTTGTTTTTAGAATTTTATCCTTTGCAATTATTATTTTACTGGCTATTATCTGTTCTCCTCTATGTTTCTCATATATAAGAGAAATAAATGTATATATTGAAATTTATGTACATATCATATCTTATATAGGATATATATAATAAAGTATGTATCATTATATATATCTTATCTCTGTTTTGGCATTCTGTCACACCCTATTTCGTTAAGGCACTTTTATGAAACATTGTTCTTCATGATTATGGAACCATTATTTTTTTGGGTGCTAACTTATTCTTTTTAAAAACTCCCTATTTTCATTCTTATTTCTCTCATAACCTGTCATCTTCTAATTCCTTACAGAGAACACCTGTCACAATTCTCATATGTTTTAAATATGAATCTGTTTACAGTACCTGTCAAAGGGTCTTGAATGTTGAAATCACATCAAAACACTAGTACTACTAATAGTATAAGCTATTATCTTCTTTCTTCTGTGGTACAGTTCCCAAGATCACCTAAATGTGTTATTTCTGATGAAAACCCCCAAAAGGCATTTCAGCAGTTACAGAGAGGGAAAGATGTTTTCATGTTTTTGTAAGTTTATGCGCATAATAATAAATAAATAAACCATTGCTTTGGACTGAGAACCCCAAGCAACAAACAGCATATTTCAGCCTTATGACATGACTCAGGCCCAGATGAGTTATTTGCACTCAGGCTTCTCTGTTACTTAGTGCGTGAAATAACAAAGACCTAAATGCAAGGGCTCAATAACCCCCAGTTTTACAAAAAATCTAAATGCTTGAATATTTTCCCAAATGTTAGTAAATTTGAGGATAGGAAAAAATAGAAAACTGAGAAAAAAAAAAAAAGGAAAGAAAATAACATGGACTGCTCTCTAAGACATACTTGAGAAGCTGATGTTAGGTTGACATTGTAAAGGTGGAAAATGGGTTTAGTTTTTGAGAAGTACTGTACATGTGCTGTAGAGTAATTGGTTTACATTTTGTTTAAATAATAAAGAAATTTGTTTTACATAGGTTTGTGCAGATATATTTAGACTAGAATATATAACCTAGATGGCTATTTAGGAAGAAGTAATCAAGCTGTAACATTGAGATCATTTTCTGAACTGAATTGATGGATCAGTAGATAAAGCTTCAATTACAGTCACAGAATTGTAATTTTAATTGGAAAATTGCATAGGCAGTATTCACTATGACCAGAAAAATTTAGACTAATGAGAGCAACAACTAAGTCATTTTTTTAAATTATGCACATGTATTAATTAAAGCAAGAAAGCATCTTTTTCATTATAGCTGCTAAAATGCCTTCTGTCAGCTGCATTAGGAAGAGTACCTTCAGATGGCCTGGAGAAGTATAACCTAGAGAAAGAAAGCTAACAGGTCCATATTCTGGGTTGTATATATCTTATTTAATGTGGGAATTTTAGCAATATCAAGTAGTGAACATCATTGCTTGAGTTCAATGCTTTGCATATTTAGGAGAGCAGAACCTTCTAGACTTTTCAAAAATGTCTAAGGATTTTGTAAACCAACTCCCAGAAAAAATTAATGCCCCTAGGTAGCTTTGAGGAATATAAAACATAGTAGGTAGTATCATGTCTTTAGATTATACTGAGTTTTTTGAAAGAGTGACTAATACTCAAACAAGCAAGATCCCCTCCTATGGGATATGGATTGGTTACCTATGCTAACAGTTTTAGTGTATCCCACTTGTAATTTATAGTATCAAGTACATTAAGACTGCAGTTTTCAAGAAATCACTTTTTTAGTGATTTTAGATTTTTAGATTTTAGTGATCACTTTAGATTTTTAGATTTTAGTGATCACTTTTCTAGATTTTAGTGATCACCTACATAAAAAATTTCAAGCATGGGAAACTGTAAATGTTGGCAACTCAATTTGAAATGGTAAAAGATACAAGTGAATCTGGTGACTTCATTAGACATAATCCCTCAGCACAAATTACAGTGGTTTTGATGAAACAGTTATGCACATGCATTCTGAACTGTATAATATTTATATAACTCAAATCAGATTCCAAAACTTGGAGTCTGGCAGGATAGATGAAAATAAGCTGACATTTAGAGACGTATGGTATTTCCATTTGGAAGCTGTTACGTTTTGGAAATATTTTGATTTAGGAAGCAATATATAAAGTACAAACAGAAGATGAATTAAGGATGGCAAATGCATCTAAAAATTGACAAGCCAGATGAGAGAATTTCTCTCTACCAAGGAAAGAGGTCTTGAGGAACCCTTAACAATATGTCTCTGTTGATACCATGTTAGTTTTAAAGTCAATGTTATAAAGTGAGGGAGCTGGTCCACTCCTCACTTTCTCCTACTGCCAAGATTGGGGTTGTATTTGGCTCTCTGAACAGAAAGTAAGGTAAGATTGTGATCCACAGAGCACCTAGCTACCCTTTGTACGTTTTTGCCACTCAAATCCGTAGGTACGACAGACCTTTTTGTATCAGCTCTTTAGCATGCAAACAATGCCAGCAACATCATGTAGAGAGTAAGTTAATGATAATTACAGCAGGAAAGGTGTTTAATACTGTAAAGTCCTAGGAAAGGGTATTTCATTTTAGTATACAAACATGCTAGATGGATGTTCAGGAGATATGGAGTCATAAGTGGCATGTTTTCCATACTAAAAATGTGAAGAATGCATTCCCTGTGTCTTTGCAGCAAGGGAAGGAAGCCTTCTACTTTTGTGAGTGTGTGTGTGAAAGTAGCTTCTTTCTGAATGCTTCTCATTCCAGTTTTCTTAGCTTATTGTTTATGACAAACAACATAATGGACCTTGTAAGTTTATAATTTCCTTTTTTATCATTCTTTTTGCTGCATCCTGAAGTTTATGAAGCTTCTCTTGGAAATATAGTATTTGCTCTTTTTCATTTTCTCATCCTGTTCTCTTCAGTCTAACAGTTCTTCCTCTGTTCCCTGCAATATGCTAGTATTGCTCTGAGTAGGGCTTGGATGTAGGAACTCTTCCCCTGCTTATTGTGTAAACATGTGTGCTGGTTTAGCACACGGCCAGGGCAAGCCACAAACCAGACAGAGTTTTGTTTCTATCACTCCCCCCCCCCGGAAATTTAGAAGGGGAGTAAGGAAGACAAAGGCTCAGCGGTTGGAAATTGAAAACTATAACAAATTTAATGGCACCGGGAGAAATAGTAACAGGTGGGGAAAAAGGGAAAATGCATATATACAAATATATACAACCCGAGCTCAGATGACCGGCGATACAGGCTGCTGAAAGGTCCTTCACTGCAAAGCCGATGGGGGTAGAAATAGTCCAAACCCCAGCACCCGATGCAGTTAGAATGCTGCAGACCACGTGGCAAGCTGGTAATCAAAGCTGGGCTTTCTCTGTGCTGACTCCACGTGGCGAGCTGCAGGCAAGGGAGTGAGGCAGGGAGCAGAAGAGAGGAGATCCAGAGAGGAGACTCCGAAGCCGGAGAGAAGAGAGACTCAAACCTCCCCCTGCCCCCCCGTCCTCCTGGCTTTAAAAGAGTCTGGCAGGAAAATGGGTGGAATACTGAACCTGATACCTGACACCCAGACCCCTTTTTCACAACAGGGGCCTAAACTCCACCTCTCATTCACTGGGTCCTGGCAGCAAAAGCCAATAAGATTTTTGCCTGCCCCTTTCAAACCATAACAACATGAAGCAAAGAATTCCAAGAAAAGAAAGTACTATTTATGGTTTAGACAGATAGGACTGCCTGGGGGGAGTGGATTTATCCCCATCTCCATGAGAATGTCCTAACATAGTGTTAGGTAAGTCACCTAGAACTTGATTTTCAAATGAATGTTATTTTTAGTGTCCACAAAGGTTTCATATCTGATTCCCAGAAATAGTTTTCCTACATCTGTTATTGAATTGCATACATGCTGTGCTTTGGATAAACAAGGCTGTGATGCAATAAGTTGTCTAACAAATCAGGCCCTGCCTGTTAAACAGGAATGATAACATTTCATATCACAAAAATACCTAGAAGATGAAAAAATTATTCCTTTGGCAGATTCAAATACCATAGCAGTAGAAAAATTGAGAGAATATTAATAATTCTGTATTCAGAGGCTCAATTAAATGGTATGCAGTAAACAAAGCAAGGTGCCAAATCCCAAACAAAGGGAGTTGAATGAAATACTGAACTGTTTCTCATTTGCTGAGCATAAGCCTTCCTAAGCAATGAACAAAGTTAGGAGTCGATCAGAAATAGTATAGCGTTTAATGAACGTATGATGTAAATCCTAAATTAAGTCTTATCAGCCTTAATTCTGGTATTTCCTAAGCTCAGAGCTCTTGGCTCTTTAATATGTTTATGGATGCATTCTTTTAAAGGTAATCTTACAAGCTTCAGTTGGTGGGGTCCTATTGTACAAGGCTGTACAAAAGCACTAAGAGACAATGACTGCCCTTAAGTAATTTTCTTTATAAATAGGTACAGTTTTTTGAGAGTGCTTTATATGTTTTTGATTGCTTGGAATAAGAACAATGGGGCTTTTTCTCCTTCTAACCCTTTCAAAGTGGCAAGGAGATGAAGGCAGCCAAGTGTCTCCACCAAAACAGCAAACTAAAGAATTGGCTTATAGTGGGGTTCTCAGCCAGAGGTCAGGGAGTTACAGCCACTCTTCCCTTCTCATGTTGCTGAAAGGGAAATGAGTGCCCTCTAAATCCTAGATAGACAGGGCAGGCTCCTGATAATGGGAAAGAAGGTTCGGGTATAGAAAATATTGTGATTTCCTGAGCCATAAACATTTGAATCACACATATTTTGCTGCAGACTTTTGAACACCGCGGGAGAAAATATTTTCTGTAGGATTTGAAAATCTCCACCTCTCCTTTACAGACAGCCCTTAGACCAGTATTTTGTGCACACAAACTGAACAGTCTTATTCTTGCTGATTGATTTTCAAATTGATATTGACTTTCCAATTCACATTCACCTCACTGAGTACCTTCCATTCATCCATCTATTGTATTTCTAGCATCCTCATCACTGTAGCCTGTCAAAGCCTTACATAAATCATCTGAGGCATAATCATATGTCAGATACCTATGCAAATGATTATCCTGTTTGCCAGTCCCTGTAATCTAGTAACTTTCAAAAGCACAAAAACTGTAATCCCTTCCTTTCTCTTGATGCTTTGCTATACAATCTATTCATCCTGATCTATTTGTTTATTTTAACCTTCTTGATTTCTTTACTGAGAATAAAAATCACACTTCAGCTGAAAAAGAGATAATGGACACTACAACAGTCCTTGTGAAAACCAGAACAAGGAAATTCATCTCTGTGGAAACATCGTGTGCTACAATACTGTACTGTAGAGCAGTAAATAGAACAGTACATCCTGACTGAATTTATTTAATTAAGCTTAACATATGTTTTTTTGGGGAAAAAAAACCAACAAAACCCACCACTTCTATTCCAGGCTTTCAGTTCCTAATATTTTTTCTGTGAGAGTGAATTAAACTGTCAATAAAAAGTAAGCAATATTATTGCAGTATTTGTGGTAAACTGTTATAAATTCAGTTTCAAGAAGAAAATGCTGGAAATACATGAAAAAACTCAATGATTGGCTTGAGTTTTGTGGTATCGTTTACATTAGAATTAAAAATAAATAAATAAATAATAGTTTCATAGTATGGAAGAATTTTGTAAGCATTTTTACCATTTATGAATTTAAAAAATAAATACATAGAATCAGAGTAATTTGAAAAAGTGGCTCTTTAAAAAAAACATATCCTTTGTTCTCAACATGATAGGGAACCATGAATATTTGGTTCCTTATCTCTTCCTTTTAACAAAGTAAGTGTTATATTTTAATGCATATATTTCTCTTACAATGTCATTCCTTTCTTTTGGGGCAAACAGAACTGTGGCATAATGATTCACTTTGCACATCTTCAGCAGAATTGTCACAACAAATTGTTCCTGTTTGAAATTTCAATTAGTACATATCTTTAATCCTGAAAGTCAGGTAACTTTGAGAAAAATAGTAGTAAGTCAGAAAGAAAAAGGTGAGGAAAGAGATTTACTTGTTTGTTTTCATTGCTAGATTTACTGATATGTATATGGACTAACAAGAAGTGACTATAATAGCTTCAGATGTCCTGAAACTGATTCTTTGGTCAGAAAATGAAAGCACAAAAGTCACATTGGTTTTCAAATGTTTCAAGTTAAGTTTGTAACAAAAAGTGGCTACATTTTTTGTCATCAAATCACAATTCTGTAACCCAATGACAGAGTACTTGAAAAATTGCTGAAGGTTTTATTTTTCATCACAGATAAAAATATCAAATCAAATAGTATTTTTTGTTTCTATTAAGAGTAGAATCATTCTTATGTTCTATACATAATGGGCCCTCTCTTAAGAAAGCGCCTGAGGGATGCTGATTGCCTGGGTCACAGGTAA
The DNA here is from genome assembly GCA_013398125.1 of Aegotheles bennettii. Lineage (NCBI taxonomy): Eukaryota > Metazoa > Chordata > Aves > Caprimulgiformes > Aegothelidae > Aegotheles > Aegotheles bennettii. Next base: position 95,231 of record VZRW01007420.1, read on the forward strand.
TAAGCCATTGTTTAATTACCAACTGCAAGGCAACAAAATATTCACAGCCCTTCTATGTGCTTTGTCTTTCACCAGTCCTTAAAATTGGGCTGAGCCATGCTTCTGCCACTCTTGGATGTGTTGGACAGTGTGAGAAAGTGGTTGCCACTGTAGAAGGAAACTGGGGGAAGACAGAGAGAGACCATACTAGAAGGGACAGTCTCTTCTCTCTGTCCTGGGAATTCTCCCCCACTACCCATTGCAGACACCAATAGGAATCAACAGGAAGGGAAACCTATCCTGTGTGGCACCTTGCTTCCAGATCTATTTTCTCTTTGCATTTATGTAGTGGAATCAATCCTGACTTAGCTTTTCATCCCGAAGTGGCAAAATTCATGTTTTTCCTACATTTCTGACAAGTTTTAACCCAGACACTGAGAAAGGAACTGTCTGTTGTTCTGGGAACCGAAGGAATGAAAGTCTCAGGCATTTCTTCTTAGAGTTCTTCTCCTAGGAGAGCCCTAGCTTGCCTTCTCCTCAGCAGCCTGATCTTCCCGTTCCCATTTCAAGGCATGTAATTTCTCTTGTACATTCTAAAGGGAATATATAATCTCTCACAGGGGTCTTGGATCATACTTCAAGTAAGATACCTTCACCCTTAAGTAGACCTCTTTTGTACTAACCGGCTACATAAAAAAAACCCCACAGTAATGGATATAGTGTTCTTATGGCAGCCCTATTTATTTTTAACTTCTAAAAAAATTATTAATTCAACTACAATCAGTTCTACCTGTGTACCCAGTGGGTCTTCTCTGAGGATATACTTAAGTCTCTGCAAGACCAGGACTCACACCTTCAAGAAATGAGTAAAATTCTTATACTGATGACACAAGGTGTTTTTTGGATAATATTTTGTCAGGTACGAGTTCAAGTATGTTGATTTCTGTCTTTCTACATTTTTAATATTTGTCACTGTCCTTCCAGTTGAAGGACACTGCTTCAATGATTTTGCTAAATGTGCTACGTAGGTGTATCTTTTGATATATGGTATTCTTGTATATGGTGAATTTATCTATATTCAGTTTGCATTTCTGAAATGCAGTATCACAGATACTGAGAAATGATTGATTAGATTGGACAGAGGAAAATGAAGTATACTTGACATAAAGTGTCTATAATGCACTGTCAATACTTTTCTGTGTGCCTGGGCAGATAATTCATCTATTTTCAACATTATTAATTTCTTTCCTGTTTACAATTATAAATAAACTTCAAATGTTTCTCTTTGTTTCATTTCACCTTGCTCTGTTCTTACCTTTGCTGCCCTGGCATGTTCTGCACTGCCTGTTTTGAAATATGCATTTGGTAACCCTCAGAATTTAATAACTCAAAAAAATATTTTTCTAATCCAGTGAGAAATTAAAATATATTTTAAAACTCAAAAATATTCAAGTTTATATGAATAAAGAAGAAAACAATGTTTAGCTACAAAATATCTTTAAGAATCCTACTTAAAGGAGTAAAATGTTTGTATTGTACACATGAATGCAAAGATAGGTTAAGCAGGATGTTAGGCACTTATGTAGTTGCAACACAGAGGTGAATCAATTTTAAGGTACTACAACTCTTTTAATAGATCAACATTAACTTTGTACTAGCCATAACTGCCTGATATTACACCCATGGAAACAGACTTTTCATGTCAATGCATTTGTCAAGAAGTTTCATCCAATACTAATAGACAGGGGGTGTGTGGGGACTAGAAACTTAAAGCACATTGCATTTCTTTCTGAAATTTCCAAGCTGATTGCAGTAACAGTACCTTACAACTTGTTTTATTGGCAAGTTCTGTTACAGAGCATAATTAAATCAATTGGTAACTGAGCATGACACAATGTTCTGGTAAGTTTCAAGCTGAGGAAATTTAAATTGACTACAAACTATTTTGCAGAAAGAGAAAAATCAACCTTTCCTAAGGACACAACTCTCACAGTCTCAAAAGCTATCACTGAGTTTATCTTGGGTATGGATGGCTGCATCTGTAATGGTTTAGCAGCTTCAAAAAAGATCCTAAGGGTTAGATTTCTGGCTGCAAATGTTTAAAACAGAGCTGTTCCCTTGTATTGTATCAAAATAATTAAGTTTATATATTTCCTTTTTTTTTTCTATAGGCAGAAAGAGAGCTCAGTTTTAAGGTCTTTTTTTTCCTTGCTTTTCCAGTTTTTTTATTAATGTCTTTCCCGCCCCCCCCCCTTTTTTTTTTCTTCTTAATGCATATCATCTTTCATGAGGCATTGTTTTGGCATGACACAAGAAGATTTAGATGCAGAACTGCCACTAAGCCAGTGGGAGTTGTCAATTAAGTCTAAGGCATAACATTGAGAGTCTAAGTATCTAAGCATACATTCAAGTATTTCCATATGGTGGAAAAACCTCCCTGAACCTGAGCAATATTTAAATTTGTACAATATAATTTTAGGAAAATTCAGGTAGCATTTTGTTTCTTTATATAGAAGATCATTATCCCAGGCAGAATGACTGCCTGTTCTCTTGGGACCAGTTTAAGATCAAGTCTGAGCATTCAGCTTTCCTAGGTAAAGGGAGCTCAAGTATAATTGATGTTGATAGCGTTAAATAAAGCACTCATTGTTTCTTTTTTTACCACCTGACTTCAGAGCCACACTGACTACAAACAATGCGAAAATCAAGCAAGGACCTCCTCTAGATTGGTTAATTGCTTCAAAGGAGAATTTGAATGGAAAAGAAAAGGCACTTTCAGTAACATTCGCAAATACATTTTGTCACCAACCAGAAATAGCAATTTGACAAAATGAAAAAGTTTTATTGGAAAAGCAAAAATTGCTATATATTCATCCAGAGAAATAGTCCCAAGAAATTGAGTATATTGTTCATGCACTGCAAAGATAGTCAATAATTCTACAGTAAGTCTGATAGAATCTTGCCATAACAAAATTACAGAAGTGTGTTGTTGACTTGAATTTTTGTGATAATATTTACAATCTTCTGCATCTAGGATGGGGCAACCCTGGTGGTATGTACAGACTAGGGGATGAGTGGCTGGAAAGCAGCACGGATGAGAGAGACCTGGGGGTCCTGGTTGATAGCAAGCTGAATAAGGGCCAGCAGTGTGACCTGGCATCCAGGAGAGCCAACCGTGTCCTGGGATGCATCAAGCACAGTGTGGCCAGCTGGTCAAGGGAGGTGATTGTCCAGCTCTGCTCCGCACTGGTGTGGCCTCATCTTGAGTACTGTGTGCAGCTTTGGGCTCCACAGTTCAAAGAGGACATCAAACTACTGGAGCAAGTCCAGAGGAGGGCCACAAGGATGGTGAAGAGCCTATAAGGGATGACCTATGAGGAGCAGATGAGTTCACTTGGTTTATTCAGCCTGGAGAAGATGAGGCTGAGGGGTGACCTCATTGCAGTCTATGGCTTCCTTACAAGGGGAACAGTAGGGACAAGTACTGATCTCTTCACTCCTGTGACCAATGACAGGACTCGGGGTAACAGCAGGAAGCTGAATCAGGGGAGGTTTAGGTTGGGTATCAGGAAAAGGTTTTTTACCTTTGAGTAAAAGGTTTTTTACCTTTGATTGAGCACTGGAACAGGCTCCCCAGGGCAGTGGTCACAGCACCAAGCCTGACTGAGTTCAAGAAACATTTGGACGATGCTTTCAGACACATGGTGTGATTCTTGGGATGTCCTACACAGGGACAAGAGTTGGACTAAATATCAGGTGAAAACCATGATAGCCCTAAAGAAAGGTCAGTTTGAATTAATTTCTATGATTCAAAAACTTTTTTTTAAATTATTCAAAAGTTCTCTTTGACAGTTTTTAAAGAGGAATTCTGATTTTCCTTTAAAAAAAACCTTAGAAACTGTAGTATAATCATTGATAGTAACTGATACTGAATAAAATATTTCATAATTATTTGTGTTTTGTCATAAACAGTTTTTAAATTTATATTATAATTCAATTAGAAAATGTTCCCAAATCCTTCTGTTTTCACCAGATGGAAAGCTGTTCATTTGTAACAGAAACAGTGACAGCAACTGAATCTAAGCTAAAAGCATTCTCAAAAATTTTACACTACCTTCAGATGAGTGAAACATTTCCAGTCACTATTAATTCTGAACCTATAGATATACATTATCAGCTGCAAACTAATTTAAGCATCATTCAATATGAAAATCTCCTAAGAAGAACTGTAAGAATGAAGGTGTTTGGACGTATCATATCACAAAATTAAATATGAGGAAGCCTCTTCATGTTTCCATGCAAAAAAAAACTTTTAAATACAAAAATCATTAAGGAAATATCTTTACCCAGTGATTCCTGATTGCATATTAAAAGGAGCAAATTTAAACTGTCAAGTTTCTTGGTCTTATATACATACTTCATAGCATACTAGTGTTCTAAATAAATCTTACATCTTTTTGTGCTGCAGAGAATTTCTGTTAATTACACATAGTTCAGGTTTTAATTGAAGTTCTTTAGTGTTCATTTGTACTGTAAGAGTCTCTGACTCCATACATTTGAATGCCCTGACTAATAAACTACAAGTAATGAAGTCTTCAATAAAAACTAGAAGTCTAGAGGTAAAATTAGAGACAAATAGTAGAGAAAAAGAGAAGGAAGAAAAAAAATACAGAAAGAAAAAAGCAAATAAAATAATAAAGAAAAAAAAGAACTTAAACTTCAAACTCTTTGATGATCATGAAATATAGAGGCAGGAAAGTTGCCACTCAAGACACCACAACAAAATTAATGTATTCTTAGTTATAATGGATAATACTTTCAAATAGACCAAATGGAACAACTGGAAAAAAAGGGCAATTTTTTGAAAAAATTTCTACTTCAAATTGCGCCTTCTTTCAGTTATACCAATAGATTTAATAAAAAAATATTACCTCCACCCACAAACTTTGCTTTGGTTCTGTTCTTAGACTGACACTGCTACAAAATCACTACCATTACTAAAGGATAACAGTCAGAAATATGAGCCAAGACTCCCCGTATTTCCAGTGGTACCACTTATAAATATAATATGAAGCACAAGATATTAAAAATGCAACTATATCAGAAGTTCAGAAAATCATTTTTATTTAAATGTAAATTAATAAACTCTCCTTTTCTCCAATCTAACAGAATTGCATAGTCTACTGATTTTAATTAAGATGGGGAAACTCTTTTGATAAGAAATGACCCCAACATGTGCCCAAAACTTAAAAAGAAACAACATTTGAAATGAATAGAAGAGAAAAATGATTGTTAAAGTTAACTTTTCCTCTGTGCTATTTTTATATGTCTTTTTTTTTCTCCTTTTTTTTTTCTTTTTATATTTTTGAACTGGACAGCCCAAACTTCACTAAATCTCTCCTGTTATGAGTATGAATGTTAATAGTGTACAAAAACATAGAGACATTTATTGTAGACAAAGAATGTTTTTTGAATGCTTTTTAATGTTTTGAATGAATGTTTCATTCAAAATTGCACTTAGTACATACAACTGAAGTGACATGCTGAAAATTTCTTTTTGATCTTCACTTTGTTTCTAGTATAAAGAACATCAACAAAATCTAATTGACATCACTAGACATGGCTTAGAAATTAAAAGTTTTTTTCTGGATATCATTCAGACATGAAAATCATGTCAGAGCAAGAGTAAACATGCCCCTTGAATGAACTGAATATAAAAAAAAAGCGCAAAGCAACCAACCAACCAAAAAAACAAAAAATCTGAAAAACCCATAGACACATTGCATTGTCATCCAAACATTTGTGTTTAAAAACTCTACATAATCAGGAAAATGAAAAGCAACAAATGGTAGTCAATAAGCTACTCAAAATTACTCAGAATATAAACAAAATTGTGTCAACAAAGTTTTCACAGGAATAGCTGAATGGCACCTTGATACCACCAGGGCTTCAGCAGTCGGAGTTTTTATTTATCAAGATCTTACTAGGTGCCCTGGCTGCAAGGGCATTCCAGACCATGAACATCTTCACTGCCTTTGTTCCTCAGATCTTTCCAATTACCTGTGGAAGTTCTGCTCTAAACTTTATAGGGTTGTGCTTTTTTTCATTCAGAAAACCAGACCATGACAGAAAACAGCTACTTAAAATATTCTTGAGAGTAATGGCCACAGAGACAATGGCATTCTGCCTATGAAGGTATGGCACAATTTGATGCCTCAGATAAGAATATAAACTTTTTCTTTTGCCTTGTATGCACTTCATGTCAGATCCTGTGTATTTTTTATTAGAACTAAATACCACATGTTGAAGACATATGTGGGATAACAAACTATTTCCTCAATGAGTTCATCAGTAGAAAGAGGCCTGGATGTTAAAGACATACATAGCTGCATAACTTGTAATTACAGTGGATAATATTCTCTACATATCATGAGAAGGAGAAATGTAGATCTTACTTTCCTAACATATCTATGAGCAGTGAAATTCTAGAAGCATGAATTACCAGGGAAGAATTATAATACAGAGGTCATACTGAAAATATACACAGTCATATAGATTGTACTTATAAATATTGCATTATGTACTAGTTGGTAATTGATTTATTGATTTGTTTTCATAAGATCTAAAACACATATCAGATGACTACCTACTGTAGCAAATGACTATAGTATCAAACTTGCAGATTATGCTACTGGTAGCTACACTATAATGCAACTATTGTCGTACATTAATCTATTAAAACATTAATCGCTGCATCAACCTACTACTATCACTAGTTGCCTCCACCAAGTCAATATTGTCATCTCAATTTGATTCCATCCTAGAATGAGGCAATCAATTATAATACCCATAACACCCTTCAAACGTAATTGAATGAAGTATATTTAACTCTCATGTATTCTGAAAGACATACTAGGATTCTGGTTTTCAGGAATCTGTTGGGTTTTTTTATTGAACTTTACCCTTTCAGGATTTTTCTAAAGATGCTTTCCAGAGAAATACGTCTTCTGCAGAACAGGAATACAATACGGTCTTCTACAGTGTCTGTCATCTCTCCAGCACTCAGTGATGTGTATCCAAATCTCCCTAAGACTCATTTTGTAGAGTTACTGATGTATTTGCAGTTCTCTACAGCAGCTGCTGACACATTACCAGTTATTTCACAATGAAACCTATAATAACTGTTTCTATCCTAGTGAAACTTTGTCAAAACTGGCACCTAGATACTATGATTGCTGTGGTACAAATAGCTCGGAGAGGGAAAACTAGCCTGAGCACTACACTCATACTTCTGTAGAAGTACATGTGCAAAAACATGAATGGCTAAAAATCATGGTAGTTTCTCAGATATTTAATTTTTCTTTTTAAATCCTGAGCAGTATTACATTTACATCATTTTACAGTTCAACTCATCTTTGCTGGAGTAGTAACAAATGGCTCTTCTCTAAAAAGAAATGTAAGTATATTTTGACTATATACATACATAAGTATATATGTATATATAAATATGTAAAGGCATGTATTTTTTAGTTATATGCTTTTTCTACTTTTAGAGGTGTAGAATGTCACCACGTAACTCTATAGTAAAGAGAAGTAAGAGGAATGGGCCTATCACCTTCTTGTCTCTTACTACTCCTTTCCTTTCTTTTTCTGAACTAAATCCAGATCAGCACTGACCCCTCTTTCTTCTTGCCTCTGTCCCTGTGCCACTAACTCAATTGTATGTAGAACTTTCTCCTAAACTGATGCACTGGGTTGCCTTCTAGTGCATACTGCTTGCTTTAACCTCCTCAACAAAACCCAGTGCAACCACAAATGTTGGCTGAAAACTTATGCTAAACTTCAGGATTATCCTGTTGTTGTAACTTTCCTGTGGTTTATTATGATCAGTGATTTTGTAATGTCTGAAAAAACTGTATAATATGTGCACATGCATCTTCTAACCAGAAGCCTAGCCTGTGGTTACATAGATGAATACATGGATTTGTTACAGAAAATAGGTCCAGATGGTGTATTTTAAGCAAATGGGACATTACTGTGCCTGGGCTACCAAATAGATACTCCTTTTGACAACACTAACTTTGCCCCAAACACAGGCTTATATATTTACCCTTTGATGAGAATGCACTAAAACCATAATCCTAATGAAGAAACATCTAAAACTGGAAGCATAAACTACTGTGGAAACTTTTAAACTGTAAACACAACAAAGAAGTTCTAAAAGGGCTCAAGAACTTTATTAGCAGATAGGGGGAACAGGATAAATGATGATAGCTGAGTGGTTTCCAAATTAGCTTCCAAACTCTGAACTTTGTTGACACGGTAATGTGGTTTGAAACTGGGCAACAAAACATTATTTCCTTACAGTGTTTTCCAACCAGAAGTTCAATGAATAAGAAATGTTTTGGTCCATAGAAAGTGCTGAGGGTTGAAAAATATAAGCTATAAAAAACATTTGGGAACACAGCTATTTTCTCTGCAAGAATATTTCCTTTGTGTATATGTTCTCCACCATTTACTTCATTCCTGTACTGCTGGTCAAGTTCAGAAGGACTGAACATTACCCAAATCCCAACATGTAGAGCTTCCTCTTGCTTACACAGCTCTGCAAGACTGTACAGACATCGATGGCTTTTAATCCTTTCTCTCTAGTCCCAAACATTTACATTCCTTGAAGGTTTTTTTTCAGCCCATTAAGTATGACTCTTGGATGTTCCATTGAAGTTTTATCATACAGCTAATGCATGACTTTGCCCTCAGGGACACAGTATATGGAAACAGCTGGTATTCCACCCAAAAAATATTTTTCCCCCAGCATGCAAGAAAACTTGTCTTTAACTGGGACAATATCAAACTGTGCCTCACTGACTAAAGCTGCTGTGACTTTCAAGAAACTGTTCAGCCACACGGGACTCAAGACCCAAATACAACCCTTTATCCTCAAAAACAGTATTTTCTCCTCAATAGTTGCTTCTAGGAACATTATCACTTTGTGCTTATAGCATGAATAATTTTTCTTGTTCTAATATCAGTAATAAGCAATTGCAAATAACAATTCTCCAATTGTAACAGTAAATACATCAATCTTAATGTATGTTAAATACTAGGTTACACCTGCAGTGTTTGAAGAACTGTGGAAGTAGGCTTACAACATGACACCAGATCTAATGGCAAGAGAGGTAGGAAGAAGCCCTGAAGCTCCTAGTGAAATGCTGTTTATACCTGACTGCCTGCCCGGGTTGTATGTTTTTTGCAAATCTGTGTTAAGGAAAGAGTGTCCACAAACTGTTTGCATATGGTCTGTGCTGACTTATTAAGCCCACTTTTATGGATGATAAATTTCCATTAAATGAAAACATAGTTCACCCATGAATGTACTGGATTCTAAAGTCAAGGACTGCCATTTGACGTTTCCCACACACTAGGGCAAACCTTCCTTTCAGAACCAGGCACCTGGTACCCTGCTAAAATTTAGAAGTTTCCTTGATTTGCAAGACAGGAGGTCAAAACAGGAGGAATGAACAGCTTCTCCTGGACAAGAATAAAAATGAGTAGTTTCTAACTTCTGTCTTCAGTGTAATTTATCAGATTAATAAAATTGTACTTGATTTAAGTGGCCCTAGACAATGTCCATGATATACAGCACATAGGCTGAGCAGAACAACAGGCTCACGGGAGACCTGGGCAGGGTGCTTACTGCAAGGTGCAAGCTGTACTGAGTGTACCTTTAGCAGGGTGCATCGTGCCAGCAGTAAATGTCTGGGAGCTGGAACAGTACATGAATCAACTGCTATCACTTTTTTTTTTTTCTCCTTTTTTTTCTGTTGTCTGCTATTATTCTCCTACAGATAATAAGCATTCCTTAAGCTTCTGTCTCTGTCCAACAGCAGTGACTGCATGGCTCACAGACAGTTCATGGAGACTTTAGTCCCTTGTTTCTGTCGATTATTGCAGGCACTGAGAGTTTTGTCAGTGACTAAGCAAATCTAAAAGTAGCTTGCTTTATATGAGATGTTGTCAAGGATATAAATTTATCTCTGAGCCACTGCAGAATGTTTTCCCAACTATATCAACTGGGAATGGCTAGGAGACCAAGTCCTTCTCATTTCCAGTAGCCTGATCATATTTTGCAAGACAAGAAACACTGACTGTGGGAGGCTGGATTGACAACAGTTGTCCGATAAGCACAGTTCAGTGCTGCATTTTGTAGTGCCAGGTCTGTAACTAGAACAGTTGATGCCAGAGAAATGTATTGACTAGATCATGACATTCTGTCCCTTCACACAAAAAGAACTACATAAACGTTTTTTACAGTCTGCAGAAAGCAATTCCTGATTTTAATGGCTGTGTATGTCTACAATATGCTTCTGTTACTGAAAACAAAATGGACAAGGTATAACTGCATGTCTGAAAACTGTTGTAATGTTTCAGTAGGTCCCAGTAGGCAGAGTATGAACTACATGTGGTGGTCTATGAAGCTTGCAAATATCTCCAAAACATCATGTTGATGATGTTTCTGGTTTCTAAATGAACAAACAAGCAGAAATTCAATATGGATGTAGTGTCAAGTACTTATTAATAAGCACAGTTATCTTTAATGTGAAAGGGCAGCTGCAAATGATGTTATCAAAGGAGTTGCCTGGTTTTATCCAGTAAAAAACAAATCTCTTTTTAGTGCCATTTGTTACATGGGTCATATTGTGTCTGGTTAGATCAGCCTGTGTTGTATCAAAAATGCACACTGTGTATGCTGACAAAGCCCAAAGCAATACAGCACAGGATACATTTTCAGCCTAATAAGTGGGAAGCTACAGCTGTGTCTTCTACCAACAATGACAAGTATTGTATTTGCTTTCTGACATGCAGTTTTTCTCTATTGGTTAAATGTGCTGTGGGCAGAAGTTACCTTAGCAGAATGCAATAGGCCTTGAAAACAGGTGTGTCACCTCAAATCCATAATACAGGAATAATGACATACCATTATTATTATTACTAGTAGTAACTACTACTACTACATAAATGTGTAATGTACTAGTTATCAGTGTGGTCCAAATTTAATCCTTAGATTCCTGCAAGCTCCCTGATACAGGAGGATAACAGGTCTTGGATTTGGAGTTCTCATGTGCTGGATAACATTGCAAATCTTGCTTCAGAAACAAATCTTAGTAAACAGATGGAAGAGGAATACAGTCCCATGAGCTCCAGCCACAAAAGGTATTTTATTCCCACCTATTTCTCCATGTGTTCTCTCCCTAGCCGTCCCACAGCTTTCCCTTCTCCTTTCCCTCTTAACCATTTCACCATCCTCTGTACTCCTTACTTAAACCTTTTCTGTCTCATGTCTTAGTTTTACTTCATGTGTCACCCAACCTCATAATAATCCAACTTTACAACAAATGCTTTATGGAAGACAGAATTTGAAATGCCTGAACAGTAACTCCTTTTTCCTAGACTTCAGTAGGCAATGGCAGTATTAGAATTCTTCTTTGTATTTGAAATATTTAGCTATTGCTAAGGATGGAAGTGAACTTAAAGCTCCATAATATTAATTCCACCTAATAGTGACCATCTTCCTTTTACCTCCTGATTACCCACCTCTCTTATTTCAGTCCTATATTTGGACTATAAGATCTTTAGTGAAGCGACTATTTAATTTTTTTTCCTTTTAGGTTACACCCAGCACAAGTATGCTGTATCTAAAAATTAATGCCAAAGTTCTTGTCCTACCAATACCTTTCCAGTCATCTTCTTCCAAAGCATATACTGACTCACACACAGATCTCTGAGGTCAGAAGCCGTACAAGACACTCACATATGGATATAACTTAATTGAAGCATGCAACTAGGAGAAAGTTGTCAGGAGCCTTTAACCCTTTTACAAAATCCCATGAAAGAAAGGGGTAGTCCTGAATGATGGCAAAGTAAGCTATGAACTGTGACACATATACACCCATAAGAACACACACATATATGTAACCAGCTGCTTTTGTACCTCTTGTGATCAATGGCTACTCACCATTGTTTTAGAAGGCAGCCCTTTGGATCAGTCTTCTCTCAGCAAATCTAGTACTAAGTGTTATCCAAGAAGACAATAATCTTTTGTCTAGAAAATTTTATGCAATATATGATTCCAAAATTTTCCTATAGATTTTCAGGCATTTTCTGAGGTGTACATTTTCTTCACCAGCAAGACCTCTTCCACCTATAAAGGAGAGATTTTGGCACATGAAAGTGAAACTTGGACCATCCAAATTAATTTGGAACCTTTATGCTAAATGGCAAGTAACAACAACATCATTCCTTGATTCATTTTAAACAAGTGTTCCCAGTAAACAAAGCCTTTTCTTCTCAGAAAATGGAGACATTTCCATGGCTTATGGTGTATAAATGTCCTTTCCTGATCTTCATGAAAAGTAATTTTTTTTATTAGTACATCTTAGTTGCTGTTAGAAAATTCCTTTGTTTTACAGCTCCAGCAATTTCATTTTAAAATAGTGCAATTCTTGCAACACATTGCACTTAGAAAATTTGCTCATCATATGCAAATTTCTAATGATTATGATGAATAAATTAGATCCATCACTGTAAGACTATTTGTTTCCTTCCAAGAGGAAAAAAAATCCTGTATGTATATTTATGACTATATTTGAGCTTGCTTTGTGAAATGCCTTTACATGAATGCTTAATTATTTCTGAATTATGCGAGCCACTATTTAGAAAAGAAAGCAAATTTTAAAAGCCTGTAACACTTGTGCTAAATTTCATTAGAACACCTGCACTGTCTGTGAAGCAGAGTAGTCAATAAAATCAATGAGATCTACCTTTAAATAAAATAGAAAGTCAAAATGGATTCATGTTGTACCTGATAAAGGTCATGTGCCAGGAGCATTCAATATCTTATAGAAAAGAGGGAAAAGTCTGTCCCACAGAAGAAAAATCAAAATCTGTTTCTTCTTTTATACCTTGTCTTCCTTCTCTGTCTTTACTGACCTTGATGAACTTTTTAAGTTACCTGCATTTTAGCTGTGTTTGAGGAAGTTTCTGTACAGCACCACATCTATGCAAGATTTGTAGGTGTAGTTTATCTCTCTATGAGACAGCCATGTTCATTTTCTTGTGGTACTTAGGTACCACCACTTAGGTACCTCTTTTCAGTAACTTTGTTTTGCACTCAATACCAGAATTATTTTGAAATCTACTAACTGCATTAGTACGGTGAAGAAGATATGAGAATAAAAGGGAAAGCTTAGATTAGCCTATATAATTTTTTGTCCAAATACTTTTTCTTCATTTGTACAAGAGGATTTTTTCACAAAAGGAAAGAGGCATGATCCAGTCATGGCCTGCAAAATGAATAGTCCACTACTTTCTCTTCAAGAGGCAAATGAGAATAACTTCTGGATCAACGGATGCTGCAAAAACAGAGAAGCATTATCTTCTGTCCACCAGAGCTCCCTGTGAGAGATGCAGAAACCAGTACATTTGGCAGTTGCTGTTGTGTGAGAAGGGAGAGAGCACTATTGGATGGGGAGACACGGAGTGGTCCCAACACCCAAGTGTAACCTCTTTGTTTTGCTTGGATCATACATGCTTTGGAGGCATGACATCAATTGCTCACTGTATAAGGGAAATACAGTCATTGTTGAAATAGCTCAATGCACAGTGAAAACCGATTAACCTATGCATTTAGGAAGCTAAGAGAGAACAAAATGTCTTCCGATCCCTCAGTGGAAATTTAACCTGAAACACTAGCTTTGTTTATTGGCACAAGCATGATGTTTACAATAACATAAAATCTGAGGTCTGGCAAAGCAAAGACTTGTTTTTAATTATAAGGCAGCTGGTGTAGCCCAAATTAATTGTAGCATCAAATGTAGTCAACTACATCACAGCAAAAACTCTTTGTTTTGTTTGTAGCACATGTTCCATCAAGATACCACAGTATAAAATGCATACATTTTGGGTATTTATTGGGTATTCTTTGGGGGTATTTATTGGATAATATTGATTGATGGCGGTGCCATTTTTATTTTCAAGAGGTGGTTATTTCTTATGAACAGTGGTCCATACTGCAGTATATTGTGCAAAAATACTAAGCTGTTAAAAGTGAAGAGTCAACTGGTAGTTATTAAGTTAAATGGTTATTCTGGTCAATTTTGGCAGATAAATATACGTAAATAATTTTTATTCACAATTATAAATTCACAGGGCCATAGAATCATTCAGGCTGGAAGGAACCTTGAGCAATCTCTATTCCAACCTCCTGCCTGAAGCTGGGTCAACTGCTAAGGTAGTTCAGGGCTTTGCCCAGTTGGGTTTTGCACACTCCTGAGCATGAGGACTGCACAACGTGTTCTGCTTGAAGGTTCTCATGGTGAAAAACTGTTTCCTGATATCCAGTCAGGCCCCCTTTTTAAACTTCAGTATGTTGTCTCTCATCCTCTTATCAAGTGCCACTGTTAAGAGCTCAAGACTGCCTTTTTGTTCCTCCCCCTATCTCCCACCCAGATGCTGAGAGGCTGCTGTTAGGTCCTCCTGAATTGTCTCTGTCTCAGGCTGAACCAATTCTGGTCCCTCAGCCTCTGCTCACTGGCTGAGTGCTCCAGCCCCAACCATCTCAGTGGACCTTGTTTCAGCTTATTGATGTCTTTCTTGCATTGAGGCACCCAACACTAGGCCAGTCTTTTGGATGCAGTTTAGCAAGTGCTAAGCAGAAGGGGATGTAGCAGAAAACAAAATGTTGCTAGGCTGTGATTCCAAGCACTGTCTCACGTCGTCCTTACTTTTGCCTGACCAGCATACAGTTAAGCTAATCAAGCTAATAAAGGTTTGGCTTACTTTCTAAAACTGATACCCTCAGTATTGACTCATCCATAAAATACATACTTTCTTTTTTGTTCAGCACAATCAAGGTGCATGTATTTTTCCATTGCTACAATTACAAATTCCCAAAACAAGGTAAATATAATAAATGAAAAATTAAGCTTTGCAATAATGACATGACTGAGAGGGAAACAAGATATCACTATTACTATTCAGAAAGAAATCACTGTGATGAAGGTGCAAGGTGTTTCCCTGACAATAGAGATACTGAAGTTTCATTCTTTCCTTCTACAAGACACACCCAATCCTTGGAAGCACGTCTACAAATATTGTTTTAGCAAATGTCTTGTTCCTGAACAACTGTGCCATTAAATAATACAATATCTTCAATTAGAAAGAAAAAGGTAACAAACTAAAAACTGATCACTGCTTAGTTTATATAATTTTATGACATTTAGATAATGTGAAATTAGATAAATACTTCATTTAGACACTGGTATTTTTGTGAACTAACCTCCTGCACTTATAAACAGAGGCCTTTACTCATACAGTTATTATAGCTTTCTGGAAAAACATCAGAAAACCCTTACACAGTTCACAAAATTGCTGTGAATATTTATAGACTCGAAATATCCCTGTCTGGTGAAAGGAAGGGGAAATACGATTGGTTCAGAGGCAAAAAAAAAATATTAAATTTTATTCCAAATTTTTGGTGCATCTAATGTGGATGTTAAATGAGGAAGTAATTTCAGTTATGAAGAGAGCAAGATATTCTCTACAGGATGGGTCTGTAACACTTTTTAGTGGGGAGCAGCTAGTTTTTGAATGGAAGACAAAAAATCCTTCTTTTCAGTGCTATTCTTCACATTTTTCTTTACACATTAGACTTACAGCTACTGGGGACATTTTTACAATTTGAAAAGTTGATTAAAAGATTCATTTGTGACAGAGAAATCAAAATTATTTTGGTGTTCATATTCCACTTTTACACTTAAAAATTCCTCTGTTACCATTTGATACAATCTAAATACTCTTTTATGGACAGTCAGCTTTTGAGTTTATATTCAGACATACTTATATAAAAGATTAAGTATATTTAGAAACAGTAAAGCATATCCTACCTGGACACCTTGAGACATAAAAGGGATAATTTGGTCAGCTTTAATAGATGTGTGTGTCTGTGTTTTTCAGGCGATTTTGTCACATCACATCTAAATAAGAATTTAGTTTATTTCTTATTAAACATAGGAAATGTGACAAATGTAACATCAATGAACAATGACATCAAATGGTCTCAAATCAAAAATGACAGCATTCTGTACACTACTTTGTAGAAGTTGCCTCTAAACACTGATTTCCCAAGAGATTCTGTAACTAACTACTCTTTGGATGCTCCGTGTTTATTTTATATGTTGTATTGCTGATTGGAGAGAAATATTTCCAGAAAGTATCAAACATCAGAATGCAATTTTTTCATCACTTTTATTCTCCTAAGGCCATTCTTATTCTTCACATGTGGCAAAGCATCTTACTAGGTGTGTTGTTAAAGATTAAGGTAATATCTTGATAATGAAATTGATTATTGTCCTGCTAATTTGGGGCATCTATGTGTGTAGGAAGAATATAGTAGTGGTATTAGCTAAAGGCTTCTATTTATAGCTACAGATAAAGTTCATCTATAGATAAATGATTTAGTTTGGAGAAGAACTTGGTTTTTAGGTTAGTCAAATCTATGATCCCAGTGTCTGCAACCTACTTATGCTCTCTCTATATAAATGGTGGTTGCCCTGTAGGAGTGCATCATGCAGAGGGTAAAATAGATGTTATGACTGCTGGTGCACAAGCAAAATAGAAGTGCTGGAGAATCTCAGGACTGCTTGAGCTGTCCAAGCAAGAGAATATCCAAAGGCAGTTTTGGCCAGTGTGAACGAGCACTGTCCTAAACAACTCCCGGGAACTTTGGGAGCCAGCATACACCAGGGACCATTCCCAACAGGCACTCTACCTTGAAGGCATAATGCCTGAGGCTGCGAGAGAATTTAATGGTAGGGACATGGGCTGTTGCCTGCCAGCTGGTCTCAGTGGATGTGATAGTGGCCCTGGGAACATTTATTTGACTAGTGAAGGTTTTGCCTCCTCTGGTCTGCCTCTGCAATATGTTGCAGGTGGTTATGCCTTGCTCCAAGCTTGTGGAGCACAGGCCAACACACACATCCTGCCTTCCACAAAGACTTTTTAATGTGGGCTCAGCCCTGCCATGATACAGCCATGGCTTTGGGCTGGTTCCTAGAATGGTCAGGATGTGTCCAGATCTGCTTTTGGCATGCTACATGTAATGTTTATTACCGGATCATTTCCCAGGCAGCAGGATGACCTGCAAACTAGCTAGGTGTGATTGAAAATTGACAACATTCAAATCAGAGTTACGCTTTGCTTGTGCCATGTCTGATGGCTTTTCCTAAACTCTAACTCTTTAGGAACCACTAGTTTCTCTGTAGAGACATATGCTTTGAATTTGTGCTAGTGTGTGTTCAAGTGATTTACTGTAGACTAATTAGATAATTTAATTGACACAATTAGCAGTAATATTTGTGGAAACAGCACATAATATCTCACTTCTTGTGTAGCTGTTTTTGTCATGCCAATTATCCTCTGCTTTTCTAGTCAAATGATTTTTGTGGGAGACTCACAATGAGATACTGAGTGTGACATAAAACTTCATCATTAAAAAGGAAAACTCAACTCCTTGCTTTTCAAAGAGGTATTTTGAGTCTATTTGAGTCTTATGCAAATCATATATTACACTATCCTGGCACATAGAACCCCTTCTGAGTTTTTTTGGTTTAAAATAAAAAGCCTAGTGTTCATCAGAAAGAGAGATGCTGATAGTACTGAATAGAGGGAACAATAGTACAGCAGGTACTGTGGAAGCTTCCCCATAGAGCTCTGCTGATGGAGTTGAAGTTTGACCTGCAGTACCCTCTGTTATTTTATTGTCACTGGATGCCAATTAAGTTCATCACTAAAACTGCAGCAACCTTTTCACCACAGTTTGATATCTCTGCTGAACAAACAATCTCATTCCCATGAAGAAGTTCATGAATGAGTGGACTGATATTCACCTGTTCAGCACACAATAAAATTGATTTTGAAATCAGGTAACTCTATCTTTTATCAGAAAAGTCCATTTGTTCTACAAATGGAGACTAATACATCTGCTTAAACTGATGTGACAGTCAGAACATACCAACACAAAATGTTTGTGCGCTGAACAGTTTTTCTAGGAAATAAATAGATTTCTGTGCATCTTGAGTCAGGAGTAGCTGAGCTTCGGCATGTAAGCTGGTGCCTGAACTCTGTTGTGTGTAGGTTTCAGAGTTTTCCCCTGCCATAAGCCTATGCATCCAGCAATGACACTGGAAGTGATGGGTATATGCAAAGCTGGTCATATGATAATTTGGGCATTCATAGATTTGGAAAATACTGCAAGAGGGAAGGTGTTGTATGTCTACTTGTGATATGTCTGACATGTACATGTGTACACCAGATCATGAAACAAGGGTATGACATATTGCTGAAGAAAAGCTACAGCATGAAGCACTGACATGGTTCCATCACAGACTCCGTGGTTAGCACTGTCTAAAAGATTAAGTATCTCTGTTTTGAGTTGATTCTCACAAGAAATCAGAGCACTGAAAACACAATACAGAAATTCTTCCCTTACCACAATGATTTTATTCTTATGCAAAAGTAGTTGAGATGATAAAGCTAACAGCATCTTATTTTGTGCCACTGATTTTGTAACCTCAAACACAAAAACCCTTAGTGTGCATCACATAACACAACTGTAAAATAGAAATTCTAAGCTCTATAAAATTCTTCAAGTGAAAGAAGTAAAATGTATTAGTTTTGTTTAAAAGTAAACCCAAAATTCTTTTCTGTCCATGTGTTTTCTTTTCACCATCTGGACCTCAATTAGATAGAGAATATAATGTGTTTATAAGTCTGCAGAGTTTTCTTTATCTTTTTTTTCTCTGTGCTGCTGCAGTACTTTTCAGTTGTAGCAGTTATTTTATGAACTCATGAGCTAAGCATTTCCAAATTGGAAAAGTACCAACCACTCCTACTATTCAACAAAATGTTTTCAAGAGCAGTTAAAAATATCAAGAAAAAAAAATTCAACCCTTGTTTCACAACAGATTCAAGCTTAGTAGTAACAAAAATAATCCTTTTGGGATCTAACTTGTCAAATAGTAAGTTTAGCACTCTAAATCAACAGTCAGGTCTTGTTTACACTGAGGATTTCTAAGAAAGAAATCTTGATGATTGTCTTTCTCTGGTATTGTCATCAGTGAGAGACTACATGTAGTCAAGAGTCCACTGGCCACATCTATTGTCACCACCATCTTTCACCTTTTCTTATGCTTCTTGAGGTGGTGGTAAAACCAGGCCTGTTGGAAGGAATATAGTCCTTTACATAACTCACTTTTGAGCAAGTATAGGGGTTGACTAAACTAGTCAAACCAGTCAACTGTCTTTTTATGATCTCCAGATCAAACACAAGGACAGAAACTTGTAGATGAAGTCAGTGACAATACAAGATGTTGCTGGAAATGGAAAGCTGTAGCGACACTGGTGAAATGGATATCTCCTATGCCTGACAAAACCTTTAGGTAACAAATCTTTTGCTTTGATACTACTAGATGTTTGATGATAAGCCACAAAAAAATGAAACCCATTTGGTAATCCCTTAGAGAAATTCTGTATAGCTGCACTGTGTCTTTATTTTGATTTTCTCTGAGGCAGGCGTTTATACCTGTGTAGTAAAAAGTACATGAGAACTAAAGATAGGTCTGAGGGAGGATACTTTTTTAACACTTTGCTCTTTCATAACTGTCTCCACCTGAGGGTCTGAATAATGTGTCTAATATTAACACATTTATTCTTTCAGGTTCACAGCATTTTTGTGCTGTGATAACTATTATTCCCACCATAGAACACCCACCCACATCTAGAAGGAGAAAATGGTGTTATGGATACTAGGACTGTGTTGAGCTTTTCCCTCTTCTCACTTCTCTGAAACTTATTCAAACCTCTGAAATACACAGTAGAATGTATATGCTAATGCAGCTGGTGTCCTACTTAAACTCATTAACTGTAATAAACAACAAAGTTATAGCCCTAGGTCCAATATAGGACTTCAGTGTCTATAAAAAAAGACACAACAGTGTCTTTTAGGTACAAACATTGAATTTAATATACACAAGGATTTACGCATTATACCACGCAATGTGATCTCTAGCAAAATTGCCACGTACCATTGAAAAACACTAAGCAAGGAAAATCTTAGCTCCTATGCTTCACTTGAACAAGAGAAACCTGAGTCCATGAAACATTTTCTTTCATGTACCCTTGCAAAAAAGCAGAGTTCACTACATTGCTTTTAGAAGCTAGGTGATTTATAGAACCTGTACCTATCATTTACAGAACAGCTTAGTTGTTAGGGAATTCACCTGGAAACTCAGACACCTGCTCAGACTTGGATAACAAATGGTGGAAATAGGGCTGAGGTTTTCCTCACTCAGTGCCCTAAGTTATAGGCAGATTTCTACAAGAGCTGTATAGAAAAGGGATTAAAATCAGAACTTCAAAAACGTAGGTATCACACTAACTTCAGGGTAGGATATAGGACTCCTTCTGTCTAAGTGAATCTTCAAACAGTTAAACCAGAAGTGGCCAACCCACTCAGTTGCACAAAAAGAAAAAATCTTCATTTGGTCAACAGCCATACCAATATCTTAGAGAGTCAAGGGGAAGCCATTGCAGGAGTGGCCAAAAACAGGAGATGACGAGGACTCTTGAAGGCAGACACTATCTGACTGTAGAACAGATCTGGTTCCAGCAGTTTCCACTGTCCAGAAATGAGATTTCCCAGATATCCTCATACACAATCTATTGCCACTAAAATTCTCCTCCCAGTATGGTTGCCCATTTCTAAGATATTATACTAACAGTGGATACAGGTACTACCCTTTCCCGTGCTTAAAACCTAAAGTAAGTAAAAGTGCGCTGTCAAGATCTGATCCTGTTAATGTAAGTTGTCCATATATAAATAAATTAAACAAATTGAGACTTTTGGGGGACATAATACAGTATTCTACCTATTTTAAATTCCCAGTGGGTTTTAGGAAGGTATTGCTTACCTAAGACCCCAAGCCAAAACAGCACTAGTAAGCACCTGGAGAACTGAACAGAGGAGTGATCTGAGCTTTCAGAGATGCTGATCTTAGCATACATACCTCTGCAATATCATATTTAAGGATCACTGGTTTAAATCTAGGCAAAATTTCAGATGTTTCATGTTTTAGCACCTACATTGTTGTTTATTTTCTTTATATTTTTGCATCTGTTCCTTTCAGCCAGGTCATCTTCTGTTTTAAGAAAGTCTATTTTTCTCCCTGCATGTTTAGGAGTGGAGACCCTAGAAAGGGGAAGAGGATTATTCCTGTCCTCCGTCTTCTCTTCCTGAAAACTCCTTCTCTGTCATGTCTTTTGGGAAGTCAAATGCTGCACTGAGTACAAAATCTGTTCTTGTTGAAATCAAAGGGAGGTCTGCATTGACTTCACTGGAAATATTATCAAGTCCTGAACATGATTTAACCCAGAAAGAACAGTTTTGTGAATCTGATTAAGCACATACTGTAATAATTGTTCTGACAACTTGTACCTTCCTTTCCACTAACTGACACTGAGCTCTGGGGTAATGTGGCTCCCAGTTAGATGGAGATTAAGTGATGCAGGAGATGTTATCTCATCTTTGACCTTCAGTACCACCTCCACAGTGAGATACATTACTCTGATCTCTGGAAGGGGAAATCAGTTATGTTTTGCTAACTAAAACTGCTTTTTTCATAGCAAAATTACAAAAATACCTCAAGGAAAAAGTGCATATTATTGCTTTGCACCAGAGCTGGCAAAACTGCACATTTTGCCTGCTTGAATTTGAGATTTAACACACATCTCTGCACAGCCCTCCCCCTCCTCAGTGTTCTTCTGAACAGAATATCAATGTCACCAGAGAGGAGTCATTTTTCCTTTTTTTCTCTCCTCCTTTTCTGCCGTTACTCCTCAGTGAGTTTAAATTTCATTTACTTTGGCAAGAGGGTATTTTTTTTTTTGCCTTTAAAAGTTTTAATCCACCTTGTAACACTACCCGAAAAGAAGCAAAATTAAGCTGCAGTGTGCACTAGGAGAGAAAACCTACTTTATTTATCACCCAGTCCTACTTTACCATACACTGACCTAATTACAGCCACCGCACGAGGGTAGGAGGAGCAGCAGAAGGAGTGCTTCTGCCACCTAGTGCCTCCTGTCCTCCCGCATAACCAGCACCATCCCTTTGTGAGTTTCACGTTATCCTGTTGTCCCCAGCACTTGAGAGCCAATGACCTTCCCCACCCTGCCTGCATGGATGCCGGGCTTATCTGCATACCGCTGTCTTCTCCTCTTTCACTAATTCAAAACAGCTTTCACGGGTGAATACTGTACTACAGCTGGCAACTCGCAGTAAGGCAGGTGGATTTTAAAAAATCACTTGAAAGGATGTAAAGTACAGCAAAAAAACGCAGTGTTTAAACAGTGCTAATACACATCTGAAACCAGAAAATATTTTGTATGCACAGATGTAGGCTGGGGTTTTCAAAGGAGGAGCAGGGAGCTGGGTGCCTCTCTGGCTGTTACAAATCAGATGCACAAATGATTTGGGTCTCAAGCACTTCTACAAGATTTTGCTTCTCCCTCTCCTACAATTATAATTTAGGTAATCTTATTCCTGTGAAATGACAGGTGACCATGTGCCAATTAGCCTATTTCTTCATGATACCATTTCCAGCGTGAGCTTCATGGACTGAAAATGGAAAACAGAAATGTTTTCCTATTGCCATAGACATAAAAATATTACAGAGAAGACCCAAATTTGACTGTTTGAAAATTAAGGTCTTTTTCCACTCTTTTCTTTTCAAAGCATTTCAATAGTTTTTTCACAACTGCTCTGAAGGTCATTTTTCTTAATTGGGATGTTGTTGCTGAATTAAATGTACATCGTTGGCACCACATGCTGTGCATAAGTGAGAAGATGTAGGCTCTTAAGGAATCCTGTAAGCAAATCTGAACGTTCTTTCCCCAATGTGCACAATGAGGGAAACATCAGCTACTATTTTAAACTCTGTGTGTAAAAAACTTTTCGATTTCCATCCTTTTTCAAGTGTTCTAGTGAAGCTGTTATGTACAACCAATATTTATATTGTATTTATAATTTCATATAATTGTAGTACTGCAAATAAAAATTAAGATTTCCAGATGTAACATTAAACAATCAGGAACTACTCTGACAACTGCTTCCATAATTTCCAGACAAGTTTTTTTATCCCCAAGGTGAGATGTCCAAGGACCTATTAAAAGTTGTGAAATTTATTCTATATATTTGCCTTCTGATTGTAAGAAATATGATCATTATCTTTCACAAAGATTTCATAGTGAGTCACTGATGTTAAGCAGCGGGTTAATAAAATTTGTTCTGCTCCCTGCTGTCACATTGCTTAGGTTGTCCAGAAAGGTGCCTGGCTTGAATGTGACATGGTTTCCTTCCAGACCGTTTCCCCTATTGCTTCCCTAGTATGGCCATGATGCTGATACCAAGGAGGTCAAGAAGGCTCTTGCCACAGAGCCAAAGTATAGTTAAAGGGCTCATGTGTCCCCACAGGCTTAGAGACCCCTTTTGCGTTTCTTAGTGTCCATCTCCTCCTTGGTTTCTTCTTTGCAGAAACACTGAGACCTCCTGCTTGCAACTGAAGCTGTGTTTTGTGTTAATGGACTCCCATGTTATTCCTTGGGATGCAAATAACCCAATTTGAAACATCTCAGATTAGACGCTCCATATTAGTGTACATTTTTCACCTTTATCTCCCTGTGTCTCAGTTTTCTGTGCGTAAAAAAGAGGTAATCTTCTCATACAGGTGTTGTGAAGATGAAAGAATTGTTTAAGAAGCACTCATATATTAGTGGTAGACACTAGAAAAACTCACATGAAGAACAGATCAGAACAATGTGCAGTAGATGATAACCTACAGAAATACACACTGAACATTACATAGAAAGGGGTTGAAAAATATTGACTAACAGAGCATCATGCATTCTGCACATTGACCGGAACAGGGATTCTACAGAAAGATACAATGTAAATAATACATGTGTATATTGTATATAATGTATATCTATATATTATATGTAATAATTATGTATAAGGTTCATACCAAAACCCACCTGCCCAGACTGATAAACACTAGACTAATGGTCTCATTTTTGCAATGTTGCTCCTCATACCATAACCACTGCTGTGATCTTGCAAGTCCAGTAGAACCAGACCCTTCTTGCTTCTTCAATAGGAGTCAATGGATAGAGAGCATTTGACACTGCAACCTAACAATGTTCCTCTGATATACTTTTGGTTGCAATAATATGCATAATTTTGACACTTCTAATTTCCCAGGAATCTTGCTTCATTTTAGAAATACATTTAGTATCTGATTTGGGTTATGTGTCAAGACAGGGTTAGGCACTATCTGTCTGTCTGTGATGTCAGACATACTATAAATATCAGGAAATAGATAAAAAGTTCCTTCTCACCCCTAGAAGTTAGATCAAGAAAGTTTTCGCTTTTTGGTTTTTGAGTATACAATTATTAAGGAAAGGCAGGGTGATGAAAGGTGTAAGGTGTTCTGGGCCCCACAATTCAAAAAGGACATGGAACTGCTTGAGAGAGTCCAGCGCAGAGCCACTAAGATGATTAAGGGAATGGAACATCTCCCTTATGAGGAGAGGCTGAGGGAGCTGGGTCTCTTTAGCTTGGAGAAAAGGAGGCTGAGGGGTGACCTCATCCATGTTTACAAATATGTAAAGGGTGAGTGTCAGGATGATGGAGCCAAGCTTTTTTCAGTAATGACTAATGATAGGACAAGGGGCAATGGTTTTAAACTGGAGCATAGGAGGTTCCATGTAAATATCAGGAAAAACTTTTTCACTGTGCGAGTGACAGAGCACTGGAACAGGCTGCCCAGGGAGGTTGTGGAGTCTCCTTCACTGGAGACATTCAAAACCCGCCTGGATGCGTTCCTGTGTGATGTACTCTAGATGACCCTGCTCTGGCAGGGGGGGTGGACTAGATGATCTTTCGAGGTCCCTTCCAACCCCTTAGATTCTGTGATTCTGTGATTCTGTGATTCTGTGATTTTTCCTCTTCTGTTATGAGAGCAATCAAGAAGGTTACTCTAAAATGTATTGAGAATCACCCATGGCTCTTAGTCTGTTGATGGGAAGGGTTTGTCCTTGGTTTCATCTACATGACTGTTTAGCTCAGATTGGAATTGTGCTTCTAAAACTAAGAAGTATTGTCATCATTGTCTGTGTTTTGGATCTGTCTTTTGACTCTTATGGGTCTTGTGCAGTTGTCTGATATGGAAAGATTTCAGAGTGCATGAACTGAATTCTTTCCAGGTTTCTATCAGCTGGAAGGAACACCATAGGAGTGTGTCTGGTGCATTTCAATCTCAAATGGAAACTCAGTAAATGAGAAAAGACTGGAGCAATTCCTTAAATATAAACTTCTGAAGTGGATCTAGGATGGACATTACATACTCAGCACAAAGTATTTTACTCTACTTCTTGTCGCAGACAGACCTTTCCAACTACCTGTCCATATCATTCTATGTTTAATTTTCCAAGTACGTAGAAATCTTTTTAGAAAATTGGGAAAGACTTCAAACTCAATTTGATATTCAACATAATAACATATGGGAAACAAAATGAAGTTCTTTTTTTAAGTTTCTATTATGTCACAGGATAAAGCAAATATTTGAGAGGGAAATCAAAATCTGTCAGGAATTCAAATTTAACTGGAATTTGAGCTACAAAGAGTCAAATATTAATGCCTGTATTCTTCCCTTATCCCAAGTGAGTATTCTGTTTTGCAAATTATAGGTAACTTGGGGATTACCAAATATTTTCTGTGTTCTTTTGGGGTCATTATTTTGCACAAATATGTATTAAAAGGTTATTTTGGAAAAGCAGTTTTCCTTATCCCAAATGTGTCATGGGTGTAATCAATAAAAGACTTAAGTGCTTGTAAATTAGGCACAGCAAAGTCTTTCAGAACACCTGCTGATGGCCATCAGCACCTGAGTATATCTTGTCCAAACAAAGAAACACAATGACAGCATCCTCAGCAAAAGCAATTTTCTCTACTTCCTCTGCAGGGTAGTCTTTAGGGAATAAAAAGTCCCTAGACAGAAAAAACAAAACAAAACAAAACAAAACCAACAAGCAGATAACTGCCAAGTCAAGTGTCTGAAAACACAATAGCTGAGAAAGGGAACTTGTAGGTGAATCCACTGGAGAATGTGCCTTGTGGAAGAAGAGGTCTGTTGTTTGATGGCCCAGACATACAGAGGGATATTGACTTCAAAGACCAGAAATGAAATTGTATTTAAACCATAATCTGGAGGGTAAGACATAATACTCCTTAAAAAAAATCAAAAACAAACACCAATGATGTGTCCACTACTACTTTTTAAAAAAAGTTTAATCATATCTCAGAGAATGAGAACAGTAAAAGAAAAAACAGTCAGTAGATACTTACTGGTTTTATTCCCACTGAAGAGCCGTTGGTTTATAAATCTCTTGAAAAGTTTGCTCCTCTTTTCTTCAGATAACATGCACTTGTACAATTCAGAGTCCCAATCAGTGGAGGAAGAAAGAGCATGCAGTCCTTCCCATAGAGATTTAGGTTATGTTTAGAGTGTTAAAACTACCTCCTGGGACCTCAATACCACAGTGTCAGGACCTGGGAATGAACTGGGGAGTTAAGCTTCTTAAGAATGTAGAGGTACCCTTAGGGGACTTAGTGTTGCTTTTATAGCTGGAGATTCATTTCCAAAAAGTGATATCAGACAGAGATCCTCTAGCCTGGAAACACATTCTGCAAGCTAAAGCCAAAGAATGTGGCTGGAGCCTTGTAAAACCTAGAGGATGTTAATGAAACCAGATGGGCTTGGCATATCCATCTAAACAGCAAGGTTGGCTTGTGTCCAGAAGGAGGAGTGCATTGGGACACTGCTCCATGAAGTAGGAGCAGGGGTTACATTTCTTCCTGCACATTGTTCTGCAGAAGCTTTTTGGGAAATTGTACGACACAATGATCAGTTAGGTAGACCTGATTTCCCTGTTTTAATTGACAGATTTTATGCCCATCCTAGTTGTGGAGAAACCACCCCTGTCTTTAAAATCACTCATTCTTGAGGCTCATAAAGTAAATTACTATTTGTATGTTGAGAGCACTTCTTGTCTCCAGCCAGATCAGGTCTAATATGACTGGTACTGTGTAAACTGTTTGTATGTACTGCTACTGTATCACTATGTTTGACTTCAGTCTTTGCAATGGAACAGATTGCATCCAGTATCAGATATCTATAGGAAAAGCAATCTCAATGGAAAGTGTCCCTAGATACAGTTAGAAAAGCTTAATTAGGTCATCCTTAGAATCCTACCACACAAATGTCTTCTAAGTAACACGACTGGAAAACTATGATGTGCTATGAAGATACTAAATGTATTTCTGGAGCAAAGCATAAACATTACCACCTGAGTGTCATTGGTATAAATTACATTGCCAAGTGATAATTTATATTAGTTTTCTGTGACTATGAAAAAGTGATTGTGTTTACATGGAAAAGGGGAATACATTTCTCATGCCTCCACTTTACTCTGCTGCACAGTCTTACAGAGTTGTTGGTAGGTATGGCAGTGGTGCTCCTTTGTCACAAAATTTATTTTAATACATCTTGGTTCTAAAACACTGTGCAGAGCTGCATTATATTTTAATCTGCAGGTGAGTTAGATGAAGAATGATCCCCTCCAGGGAAACATTTTTTTTTTCTTCTGATTTTTAAGAGGGAAAATTTTTTGAGGCAAAGTTCCAGCAACAGAGGAAACTTGCTTAAATCAACAATAAGATACTGTAAGGAGCAATATGTCAAAACCACTAAGCCAGAGTGACATGCAGATTCAATGTAAATCCCATGATCATTGAATGAATCCACTTATTGCTCACAGCATCTGCGACCTGCTGCTCCACACCTCTCTCAGCTACAGAGTGACTCTGCTGCCTTCTGTTGTGTCCCTGCACACGCTGTGTCCTTCAGCTGCTCCTGCACTGGATAGCAAGTGTATATGTAGTAAAGAAGCTGTGTAAAAGAGTATTTAGGCAGAATATAGTTTGTCATACAGAAACTATACTACTGATTCAGAAGAAAGGCGAGGAAGGGGTTGGGGGGGGATCAGATAATTTTAAATTTGACTGACACACAAATTCAAACAATTCTGTGGCGTCTTATACTTGTATTGCATGCTATGCAGAGGAACTTTAAAATTTTCCTGGGGGTATCAAAATATAGTTCCCTTAATTTTGAGTTTGGTCATTCTTGATCATTAGAGAATGCTTTTGTTATATATACAACTCTCCTAAAATGCCAAGTAGCATGTTACATCCACTTTTCCTTTATCACGTCTTGCTGGGGACCTTTGGATTTCCCCATATTTGAAAGAAGCTGTTTGATATCTCACCATACCTGTTCCATTCATTGACTGAAAAGACAGCCTGACGAAATGACAATAATTAAACATCCCTACAATATTCTTGATTTCAGACAAATGTGGAAATGAGAAGGCTTACCCTCTTTTTCTCTATAAATTTACAATATTTTGTGGGTAATTTGACATAATTTGATCTGAATGGTCTTTCTAACAAATGAATAAAATTCTGTGATCTAAAGACTACACAATACATACTTTTAAAATGTTTTCAGATCTGTCTAAATAGTGCTGAATGTTGCATGTATTTTAATGTTTTATCATTTTCGAATTACAATGATAGATAATGATTTACTTCAAAGAATGCCTGCAATTAAACGAAATTCTACATTGGCAACATACAGCTGGGACAACTGAAACAAACATCTCACTTAGGCACTGGCTTTCTGGCATTCTAATCACACCATAATTGCACTTTATAAAAATGTGCTACTTCATTTATTTTTTTCCACAGGTAGGACGAAAAATACAGAAATATCTGCACTCCAGACCTGTTCTAATACTTCTCACATACTTCCTATTAAGATTTCTTAACAGCCTCAAAAAATGTTGAGACTCCAGTGAACCACTGGAGAGATTTGTGTTTGTCCCCAGTGCTTTGGGGACTATCTTAACTCATTTAGATATTTCTGTTCCAGTCTGTTCGAGGCTTCCAAAATGTCCTTTTAAGTGTATAATTTCTGAGTTGTACATTGATCCATGTGATCCATTGGGGGTAATGGGCTCTGTAAACCACTCCCTGCCCAAGTATGATACATTTAATTCATCTTTCCAGCAGTGCTGTGAGTCACAATTTTGGTGTGTCCACTTACAGCATGTTTTGTTATACTTCATTCTGCAGGCTGAGAAACATTGTACTGTGGTTCACCTTTGGCTCTGTAAAGGCCCACCAAACAGAACTATTCCAAGTGGTGTCTATCCTCATGAATGACAGTTTTCTCAATTTGTTGACTTGGTCAAATAATTCCCACTGAGAACAATTTTCCAACAGTTCTGCAGACGAGATTGCCACGATCTTGTAGTAGGTAGCCTGAGAGGACAGGAAAAACAAGAGTAAAGCCCCTTGGTCAGGATGGATTTTATTTTGTGAGTCATGGATAAAGTTAGTGAAGATACATTATTTAATATAATTTCCTATTTATTTATTTATTCATTATTTTCCTAAAATATTCTAAATTAAAATGGATTGTTGGGTTTTGTGTCATAGCACTTTAATCTTTCAAAATGATGAGTGTTTGAGTATAATTTGTATTATTTCCAATATTTATATTTTATACTAACATTTTCACCTTGCACTGTGGCATACATCATTGCTGTTGAGATGATTCAAAACTAAACACTGAAGTATCCTTACTTTTTAAGGTCTTTTTGAGTCACGAGGGAAAGCTGCTATTTAGTACTGATGGAAACATTACTTTTTCTTGTAACAAACTGTTATATTAGAAAATAAACAAGAGACTACAGTTATTTAAGAATGCGTTCTATTTAAAATGAAATGCTCCATTGTCTATTTATAATTAAAAAAACCTGGCTGTCTTAAACCTTGTCTAGTCTTCATATTAATAGTTCAGGATTTAATTTAATTTCAAACTTTTTCCTTGCAAGGACTGTGGAGAGTGTGGGGGATGAGTATCTGCCCATACACAGTGTTTCCCTTTCTTCATAATTTTGCCAATGTGATTTTGCCAATGAGGTGAGAAGACAGTTATCCCAAGGAAGTCAGGTATTTTTAACAGATACAGGATATGGAGGAGAAGTTTTCAGACCAAGAAGGTCCCTCTTCTTGGAAGAGATGGAACTCTACTAAAGCCTAGAGTCAATCAGACAAATAAGTCTTTTGTCTTACCAGGAAACAAAAAATTCCTGTGGGTTCAAATCCCAAACAGTAAAAATAAAACACAGTACCAGATCAGTACAATAAATCAGCCATCCAGGAGAATGAGAGTAGCTGAAACATACTATGGGAAATCACATCAGGGCAGAAAGAAGTATTAAAAGGAGCATTCCGTGTACACAGAGAGACACAGACAGTTAAATTAACATGAACTCATTAAGACATGATAGGAAAAATACAGTTAGACACCTGAAATCAAACAATATATTCTCATAGGTAAATTTTCAAGGAAAGAAATAAATGAGTGAAGTACAAAGTTTGATTCAAAATTTTATTGTCAATGTATCCATGATTATAGTATATTTACATTAACATTCTTACCAAAGCAACAAATGTCAAAATGTTTATTTGTTGAAAGAGAAAATTATGAAAAAGAAGAAATTGAAAGGTACAGTCAAAAGAGTGAAACGTACACAGGGAGCATGGAGGGAGTTAAACCACATGTGTATTGGTGTCTCAGAAAAAATGTGTACAGCCTTAACAAAAAGACTTAAGAAAAGATAAAATTAAAGTGGTCTGCTTTAGAAGGAGGGCGGAATGGAGTCTGTCTGCATTCTTCATAAAGTTGAAGGTGTGGCCATGTAGGAAAACAGAAAAGAATCTCCAGTGGTGACTGTAGCAGCACAAGAAAAATGATGCCAATAGCATAGAAACCTCTCAGGAAAAGGAAGCCTGAAACACAGTTAATAGTGTCAATAGACGATCAAAGTAAAGAATCAGGGAGCTGGACACAGAGCTGGAGTAGAAAACTTGAAACATATTGGACCCATTTGGGACCTTTTTTTCTGAGAGATGGTGCAGATGAGGCATAAGAAGCATTTTGCAGTGAAGTAGCAGTGGTAGAAATCACTTTAAAAATCAACAGAAGGAACATTATGGGACCAGATAATATTTATGTAAGACTTCTAAGGGAATTTGGGATTAAATGCTTCAACCATTGTAATATATAACCTGTGAATTAAAAAGAATAGATAAAGGAAACAAAGTTACTCAGTAATCTGAAAGGT
Organism: Aegotheles bennettii; assembly: GCA_013398125.1. NCBI lineage: Eukaryota > Metazoa > Chordata > Aves > Caprimulgiformes > Aegothelidae > Aegotheles > Aegotheles bennettii. The sequence continues at coordinate 126,635 of VZRW01007420.1, forward strand.
TTTCCCAAAAAGGAATATAGCCTAGGACTCTTACTGAAGACAAGATATCTGTGGGAGTATGTTACTGAAACCCATATAAGGTCCTGAATGGTATGCAGAACATGAACAAGAAACATCTTTTTTCTCTCTCTCAATAAAGAACAGAGGAGCACCAAACACAGCTAACAAGCAATATAGTTCAGAAAAATCAGAAGGAAGTACTGTTACTTGCAACAGATATTGAGATGGTTGAACTCCTTGCCACAAGATGTCATAAATGCTAAGTTTTACAGTGGTTTAAATATGGTTAGACAAATAATTCAATAAAACAAACAAGAAATTATCCATGAAGGCATTCAGAACAAAGACACTACTAGATGTGAAAATCTTAGAGTGGTGAATGTCATCACATGACAAGAGAAATATTTCATTTTCTTAATATTATTATTATTGTTTCATTGTTGTTATTATTAGAGAAGACAGGATACTGGACCAGCTGGAAATACAATCAGAATTGGTGTGTCCTTCTGTATATAATAGTAAAGAACACAGCAGTACTAAAAGATGTAAATCTTCGAATCCTGTGAGTTGGCCTTGCTTATCACGACTTTACAATATTGATCTTTATTGATGAACTCTTCTGGCCTTACAGTTCCTCTACCCTATTTTAATTCCATGAACATTTAGAGATGCCTTTACTTCACCAGAAACATTAGGTGCCTATGTGGTACAGGAGCTGTGGCTTTAAGAAATAAAGATGTGATATTATTACAAAAGCTTGCAGTGAGAATGCAACCATAGCACTGCTTGGGGTCTGAGATTGTGAAGAGTTAATCACTTCAGATCTGAGACATGTACTCTGGCTGACCCATGACGATTTTTGGCTATGACTTTTGTTACATACAAAGAAACGAAATTACAAGCACCACAAAATAAGTCACAGCATTGCTCTCTTTCCATCTTTAATGAAGTATATTAATTAATGTGTACACTATAAGTAAACTACATGCATTTCTTAGACTTATTACATATTGAAATAATACTTCATATTTATTATAACCCATTTATTCACACTTAAGAATAAAATCCAAATACAATTAAGAATTATAGTATCTCTATATGTTAAATTTAATAATTATACTTTTTATTTGTGAGATATTTAATAGATCTCACAACATTATTAATAAACTTGAACAAGAGCATAAGGAAATGGAAACAAAGTACTTCTCTATCAGCATGTAAGATTTACAGTAGAGGCAGTTTCATACAAATTTGGTATAATTCTGCATATTTTGTTTTGCTTCTTGAACAAAGCAATATTTCAATATTTTTAGGGTGATAAATATAATTATCCACTGAAAATTTATTCATTCTTTTTGCTATTAAGAGAACGAACATTTTGAATTGAAAGACACCTCCCACTGAGTTTGAACTTCCTATCTCTAAATCATATGATGCTACCAGCACAATTTTCTCATTTTATCTAAATCATCACAATAAGCCTCAATATTTTTCAAGTATCTGTAATTGCTGAAGGGAGACAGAACACTTCAATATATAATTTAAAATAAGCAGTTTTAAATTATGACTCTTATTTGTTACAAACTGATGAAAATGGGAAGACAAGTTTTAAATCTCCCATTTCTCCCTTCTGTTCAATAGGAAAGAAGGGAAATCCTGAATTTTGATGGTGACTTAAAAGGTGGATACAGGTCTTTTCTAATAACTTCACAAAAAGAGATTCTTTTAAATTCTATTGATCTGCCTTTTATTGCCTTAGAATGTGCATGTACCACAGGGTCTCTCTCTCCCTCATTCCTCTGAAACATCTGGTCAGTGACAGGTTACCAGACTAGATGGATAACAACTCTGATCTGAGACTGCAGTTTCTCTCTTCTAATCCCCAGCAGCCTACTTGATTGATCCTAGAGCTATGCTGCATAGAGATTAGTATTCTATATGTTGAGTACCAAACAGCAGTAACTGGTATCCAGCAGGCATCGCAGATGAATTGGTGTGCATCCTCAATCTTGACTTGACAAGTTGTTCATCCAATGCTCTTCTACAGAACAGTGAGAGGAAAACTGCAGAAGGGAAGAAATACAAAGAGAATCAAGGCCCTGAGCAAAAGGCTGTCTTGTGGGATAGGCAGCTATTTGAAATGTCTTCTCATTTCCAAATGGGATTTGCAAAACCCAGTGTTGAAAAAACTGACTGGCACACACCACACACCCTACTAAGCACTGTTAACCTAGTGCTCTTTCTTTATTGCTCTGAGCCCACAAGACTCTCCCACTCTCTAAATAAAGATTTATAATCTGATGTTTTCTAATTAGGGGTCTTTGTGCAGAGGTACTTGAAGAAATTTACTCACCCTTAATACTGTACAAAGAACTGTGTCATTCTTTTGAGTGAAGTAATACAGTATTAATGATAACACATTTTGTACTACAGCTGCATTAGCTGAACTAACAAATATGAAAAGTGAAAGCTAGCAGCAGGTTCTTTATCTCTGAAGAATCTACAAAGTTTTGATCAGTGGACTTGTTTCAAGTGGTAAACAGCTTGTATGTCTCAGTGACTGAGCCACCCCTTTCATTCTGAAGGTAGTTCTGATTTCTTTGCAAATGAAAGTAAGTTGTTCTGAACTGTGCTTTTGTTGGTGTATGATAGAGTTTCCATGCAGCAAACATTTTTACACTACTTAAACTCCTCCTGGCACTAGACACATTAATTCTGTATTAATTTTAATGATTCCCTACAATGTTGTTTATTTCTAAAATGAAAATAAAAAACTATGGTATTACCTGAAAGAAAGTTTTGGCCCAAAATCAAACTGCTGAAATAATGTACTTAGCCTCATTTGTTTCAAAATCTGAAAAACTATCTTTCCTCTTCCAAGGAAAATGAATACGTTTCTAATCCTGTGGACGCAGGAAGATTTTAAGGCAGTAGCTTGAATGACTCTCTTCTATCCAAGCTGACCATTCAGAATGCTAATGTTAGGCAATTGCTTAATATCCTTCATTTAGCTCCCCATGGAGTCCCTTGTACCTCCAGTGGTCTCATCAAAGCCCTGGGACTACTACTGCTTTTGGTTGGCTGACTTCATTCTTCCTTACCCCACATCTATTTCTTTCTCACTTAGCCATTAAATATCTGATCATTAGGTAATGTTTGGATGAAACTGAAAAATGACTGTGAGCCAGTTTGTAAAAATATAGAATAAATATTTTATGGAGATAGAAGAATGTCTATCCTACAGGCATGTTTTGACAGTATTGTTAGTATTCTCAAAGAAAACTTTCTAATGTTGTCATTTAAGTAACTGTAATCTTTTCTTTGTGATACTGTAAGCATTTGATCTTTCCAACATAGCTACTATTAACTATATTTTCACACTGAGTCCTTCACCTTGACATTTGTATCACACATCAGTGTATCTCTTAGATCTTGCCACCTTGTTCAGGTTCTTGCTGCAAGAGTCTGCATGTACTTATTTCTGCCTTGCTTCTTACAGATATTGCTGTCACCCTATTGTTTCACACCTGCTCTGTTCTTATGGTTCTGACTTGTGGATTACATGATTGAACTACTGAGTATCTAATAGATAAGGACCTTTTCAGTAAAATATATGTTGCAATATGACTTCAAGATCAGAGCAGAAGAGTGGAAGAGGGAAAATGTGATGTTGATGTTTACAAAGAGATTCCAGAGTTACTGGGAAATGTGAACTATTATTTCATTTTGTTAAAAATGATAAAACTGGTACTGCAAGCCATTTGTCGCTAAGCCTATTATATCAAGGAAGAGTCAAAGTGTTTTCTGTAAACTGAAGTCATCCTTCCAAAAAATAGGACTTCTTAACTCCAAAAAGCTTATTAGATTTCTTTGGAGGCATCAGTGAGCCTGTGGGTTATGGTGATCCTGTTGTTTTCACACACATAGCTCTTCAAAAGATTTTGAAGTCTTTCACATTCTTTAATGAATATATGAGGAATAAAAACATGCAGGCTATAGAAAATCAGGAATCACAGCCAATTTCATAATTAAGGGTGGTCTTTAAAGTATCTATGTGAGGACCTGGGCTATCCCACCTTACCATAAAAAAGCTTGTAAAAAAACATGAATAAGGGAAATGACAAAGTTTAAAGCTAATATATAATCATTTGCAATTGCACAAGATGAAATTGAGTGTGAAAAGTTAAGACAGATCTCAGTAATGACAGTGATAAAATGACACATGAGATTTACAGCTTAAAAATTTTCTTTATACTGCCCACTGTGGTGGTCTCTAGCTAAGCTATAGCTGCTTAAGGAGGAGACTGAGAAATCATCGTGGATAATTTTCTGTGTTCAACAACTTCAGTGTCAGAAGCAATCATAAAAACAAATAAAACATTAGGAATTAATAAGAACTGCCCAAAGTCCAATGCAAAATACTATTGAGGAAATAACTGCAACTTACTGAAATTATCCACTAGAAGTTTTAAAACCAAATTTTTTTAATTGAAAAATAGCTTGATCTGGAATTGATTGATAGATAGTACCGTGGAGGCCAAAACTGTAAATTGATTCAGAAAGTTATTAGGCAATTTTATGGCATATGATTAGTAAACCGATCAACGTCTGTCAAACACAGTGATGCTCCCCCCCAGTTCAGCAAGTCCTGGAAACATGAATTGCTGGAAGCTCAAAGACTATGCAATTTCCTAGCATCTTCTGCCTAGAATTTGCTACTAACCACTGACAGAGATGCTCACCATATGTCCCGGAGTGACCTTTTTTTTCCAATTTTTATATAGGGCCATAGATTATCCCTGGAGTTATCCCTCAACCTGATCCATAAACACATGGTAGTTCAACACTCAATGTCCCACTCCCCAGGCAGACTTATGAAGGAAGCACTTGGTGCTCTGATATGCACACTAGCTTTCTGCCTGCTGGTGTGCAAGTGTACCCAAACATCATTGAAGATATTACAAATTCCTTTATGCTTTGCAGTTGTTGCTATCAAATGTCTCCAGCTGAAATTCACTCAGTATGAAGCAGAAAGCTAGCACAGCACTCTCCGGGGTCTGCATTAGCAAGGGATTCTATCTTACTAGACACATATGCATTTGCACACACACATGCACACTTTTCTTGATCAGAAACCACCTGTGTCATTCACTGGGCACACTGCAAGACCTAGGGTCTCAAGATGGAAAGCTGATGGAGCAGTCAAGTCATTGATCTGGAACTTGCAGTAGACTGGAATGTACTGAGGAATCCATTCTGTATTTTGTTATGTTTAATACAGTCCAGGGTGGAGAACAGTTGGGGTTTTGTGTGTCTGTTCATTTAATAGAAAATAGTGTTACTCTAATGAAACTGTCCAATTCAAAATGCAGTCCTCTTGTGCAGTTAAGAGCATAGAAGCTTGTTTAGTTAAAGTGCAACCCCTGTTAACTAGCAGATTTTATTTGTGCAAGTTTTCTGCTGTTTATTCATTCCTTCAAGGTAGTATTCTGCAGGACTTACCCATCCTTATTCCAACTCCTCTTTTCTTCGGAGCAGCATTCCTTGAGTTGATGGTGTAAATGCATGCACATTTGCTCAGACCAGTCTCCCTTTGCAGAGCATGCATGTGGTGTCCTTTTTTCTTCTTTGGCAGTATATTTTTAGATTTCACTTTCAATATTTTCCTTTCTAACCTGGACAGCTATGTATCTGTCATAGAAACACTTCCACTGAATTAATTAATTTTGTCTGACTGAAAATTGCTTTTTAACACTTTCCTGAATGAGCTATCAATTAATATGCAGATCAGAATTGATCACAATTTCCTTGGAGTACAGCTCTTTTACTTGGTTAGTGATTAATTCACACTGCTGACCTCCCTGAGCTCTTGGGAATACAAGTTTTGATTTTATCTTATTAGAGAATAAACACTATACAAATAATAGATTCAGATAAATGAAGTATAGCATGATTAATAGAAGACAGGCTGATCATCCGTGCTACGCAGCTTGCATATTGAAACAACCTCTTCTTTGCAAGTCATCTCTGTTTATTAACTTAGTTTGTTGTTTAGAAAACAAATGCAATCCCTAACATATGAAATGCCCTTGAACTTTTCATGTCCTACTAATAATACTTCAGATAGTAACATGCACCAGTGATATAACTGAAATATTAGACAGGAGGAAGTTCTTTGAATTGTTATTTTTTTCCTGGATGGTAAGGAAGATGGTGTCTTTAAACCCACACTCCTTTACTTTTTAGCTTTCTTAAGATATATGTTGTTGCTTCCTCTGCACTGTACATTTCTGCAGCCTTTCTCCCAGCTCAGAGTCCCCTGTCTAACAGTTCAGTTTCCCTGGACATGTGAGAGTGATGTTGCTGAGCAGAAGCTTTGATTTTCATGCTGTTCATACAGTCCATATACTGGATCCTCAGGTACTGAACATTCCACTTTACATTTCTCATATTTCACTCTGCTTTAAATACTTGAGCTCATATATTTCACTGTGTGCCAGAATTTTCTTTTCATCTAAAGGATGTGCTATATACCCACATTTTCACCTAGCTGCACTGACAAGAGTTTCACATAGCACTTCTGATAGCAATTAATCAGTGTAGCAGCCTCTGAAATGACTCTGCAATAATTGAGGCTTGGAGAAAATGGCAGGATTTCATGTAAACTTTAACCAACACGTGTATGAGTTTCAACAGATGAGATATGAATCACATATTTTCATGGTAAACCCTTATCATTAAATCTCTCCCTCAGGCTCCACCTCTGGTGGTTTTCCCTCCTTAGACAAGCACCTGGCAAGATCACTGATTCCATTCACTTGCTCACAGTAGCCTTTACCACTGTGTGAAAACTATTCCACTACATTTTTAACCCTTCTATCACTGAACTGACTTCACCTTTTCCTTCTGCAGCTGCCTTGAGGCCCTATTATGCTTCCCTACTGCTTGCAAAACCCATGTGGAAAATGAGCAGAAGAAAACACTATAAAATCATGATCACAAACTAAAAGTGAAAGAGTCTGGGTATTAATTAAAGGAGAAATCGGGAATGTTTTAATTGCATATGCAAATTCCTGGAAATATTTCCTGATCAAAATTGTTCTTTCTGTTGGAAAAGTTTCTTAACTACAGAGTGGCACTTCTGGACTCACCTTGAGGAAGACTCACAGACCCATGGAAAGCAAACCAGAGCTCATCAGCGTGAGCTGGGCTCAAGTTCCTGTTCTGCAGCTCTAACCTGTATATTTTATATTTTGGATGACTCCCATTCTCCCAAAGTTGTTGAATACACAGCTGTTAAGGTGGTAGGTGCAATAACATGCCCACTTACTTGGCTTATTTTATTCTATTATTTAAAAAAAATCCTTCAAGGTTTGTCTTCTGATACAGAACTGACCACTTAAATTTAGTCTTCTGTAAAGGACCTGCATGTGAAAATGTGCAGCAAGACTTGCATCCTGTTAGGGCAGTTTCTTACACCTTCTAGATGCAGATAGATGTAGGATACTAACTACATTCTGAAACTCATGGAGTTTGCCACACTGAGTGGTGGATTACAACTGAAAATAAAGCATTAAGTCTGAGAAGTATTTCTGCCTCATGCTTTCCATTGTATTTATTTTCTGGCTGTAACTTGGCCCCTCATTTTCTCAAAAAAACCTTTTTTTACTCTGTAATCCTTTGCTATGGGTGATGATCATTTTAGTGGGGTGAAACAGCATGCTAAGGGAAAGCTCGGGCTTGTGGATAACCATCTAATGCAAGTTTCAAGTAGGTGGTGAAACCCTGCTGATCTAGGCAAGAAGGAGCAAATGCCTGTCTATCCTGTCTCTGGCTGGAGCTCAGAGCAGCTGTTTTTGGAAACAACACCAGTGTGAAACAGCTCATTCCCTGATTCACTGTGCCAGATAGTGTGCCAGTTCATCAGTTCAGGAACTTCTTCACTGAAGGTCAGCTATAAGCACCATGTTTATGTTGCTGATAAACTCATTCACCATGACTGCCTGTTCCCCTTTATAAGCCATTTGTAATTTGCCTCTTCCAGTTCCTGCATGTGGCATGCCAGAACATAGCTGGTAAAGTCCTCATCTAGCCAAAAGCACAGTTAGAGATGGAGACTGCAAATCTAACATGATGAAGCTCACTGCTATTATCTCAAAAAAGGAATGTCCTAAGGACATTCAACATATTCTTTCACCTAAAACCCTTAGGTTAAGCATGTTCTGACATGCTGTATCCATCATCTTCCCTTGGAGTTAAAATGGCATTTTAAATAAAATAGTAAGACTAATCTAGACCTCTTTTTATGTAGCACAGAAGTCTAGCTTTATAATTTTTTTCCAAAACATATTTTGCCAGCGTAAATTTCCATTCTTTCCAATTGAACTAAATATGCAACAGGTAAATAACTAAATAATTTCTGATTTATGGAGTAATTATTTTTCACTGGAGAAAAATATTCATGTCACTTGAGGAATAAAAACAATTCTTTTACTATTCCATATTACTAGCACCCAAACAATAATCTCCCATTCAATACAATTAATTGTCCATTACCTCATTAAGTATTTTTAAAGAACAGAACAGAAGTAGAGGGCAGTCAGATAAAGAGCAGTGTTTTGTTTTTAAAAAGAAATATTTTTAAAATCAGACATTTTTATCAAGAGTCTAGAAGCTTCTGTGGCTGATAAACCAGACAACAGTGTCATACACACTGGTTTCCTGACAGAAGTTTGGGATTATCTGGGAAAACTGACATTTACCTTTGGAAAACATTAATTTTAAAGGAAGTTATTATTCTATTGAGACAGTTTCATTTTTAAAAACCCAGCCTTTTCTAAATTCTATTTATGACTTTAATCTGATTTTGTATCTTGTGCAATCATTATTTGTGAGCTTTTGTAATTGCAAAATTATTTCTGTATTAGTATTTCAATGGGAAAAAAATATAATTAAATTTACCTTGCAATACAGACTATCCATCTATGAAAGCCTCAAGGATCAATTCTTACCTGATCTGAGATTAAGACTTCCCTTCAGGAATGATACTTTTCCATCAATATGTAGAAGGCCGTAGTATCTGACCTCCCTCTGTGATTGGTAAAGAGAAGCTTCATAATTAGAGACACAATGGAAGATTCAACAAGGCCAAGTGCAAGGTCCTGCACCTGTGTTGGTGCAAGCCCATTCACAAATACAGGCTGGGCAGAGAATGGATTGAGAACAGCCCTGAGGAGAAGTACTTGGGAGTATTGGTTGATGAGAAGCTCAGCATGAGCTAGCAGTGTGTACTTGCAGCCCAGAAAGTCGATGGTATCCTGGGCTGCACCAAAAGAAATGTGACCAGCTTGTCGAGGGAGGTGATGTCCAGTTTTGGAGTCCCCAGCATAAGAAAAACATGGCACTCTGAGTCCAGAGGAGGGCCACAAAGATGATTAGAGGGCTGGAACATCTCTCCTCTGAAGACAGGTTGAGAGAGTTGAGGTTGTTCAGCCTGGAGAAGAGAAGACTCCAGGAAGACCCCTTGAAGAGGGGCCTGGAAGGGCCATACAGGAAAACTGGAGAGAGAATTTTTGCAAGGGCATGTAGAGATAGGATGAGCGGGAATGGATTCAAACTGAAAGAGGGTAGATTTAGATTGAAAATTAGGAAGAAATTCTTTCCTGTGAGGGTGGTGAGACACTGGCACAGGTTGTCCAGGGAGGTTGTGGCTGCCCATTCCTTGGAAATGTTCAAGGCCAGGTTGGATGGTGCTTTAAGCAACCTGGTCTAGTGGGAGCTGTCCCTGCTCATGGCAGAGGACTTGGAACTAGATGATCTTAAGATCCCCTCTAACACAATCTAGAGTGGAGTTACTACATACTTGAACAAAGGAAGGGCTACAGATGTCATCTACCTGGACTTATGTAAGGCTTTTGACACAGTCCCCACAACATCCTTCTCTCTAAACTAGAGATATGGATTTTATGGGTGAACTGTTCAGTGGGTGAGGAATTGGTTGGATGGTGGCATCCAGAAAGTGGTGGTAAATGGCTCTCTGTCTCAATGAGCACCAGTAACAAGTGGTGTCCTCCAGGGCTCTGTACTGGGGCCGGTATTGTTCAACTTTTTCATTAATTACATAGACATTGGGCTCAAGTGCACCCTCAGCAAGTTTGTGGATGACACCAAGATGAGTGGTGCAGTTGACACACCTGAAGGATGGAATGCCATCCCGAGGGACCTTAGACAAGCTCAAGAAGTGGGCTCGGGGGAGCCTCATGAGGTTCAACAAGCAGAAGTGCAAGGTCCTGCACTTAGGCCGGAGCAACCCTTGGTCTCAATACTGGCTGGGAGATCAAGGGATTGAAAGCAGCCCTGCTGGAAAGGATTTGGAGGTACTGGCAGATGAAAGACTGGACAAGAGTCAGCAATGTACCCTCACATCCTAGAAGGCCAACCATATCCTAGACTACATTGAAAGAACTGTGACCAGCAGGTTGTGGNCGAGGGACCTTAGACAAGCTCAAGAAGTGGGCTCGGGGGAGCCTCATGAGGTTCAACAAGCAGAAGTGCAAGGTCCTGCACTTAGGCCGGAGCAACCCTTGGTCTCAATACTGGCTGGGAGATCAAGGGATTGAAAGCAGCCCTGCTGGAAAGGATTTGGAGGTACTGGCAGATGAAAGACTGGACAAGAGTCAGCAATGTACCCTCACATCCTAGAAGGCCAACCATATCCTAGACTACATTGAAAGAACTGTGACCAGCAGGTTGTGGGAGGTGATTCTTCTCCCCTGCTCTGGCAAGACCTCTCCTGGAGTACTGTGTCCAGCTCTGGAGCCCTCAGAACAGGAAGGACATGGACCTGTTGGAATGAGTCCAGAGAAGGCCACAAAAATGATCAGAGGCCTGGAACACCTGTCCTGCAAGGAAAGGCTGAGAGAGTTGGGGTTGTTCAGCCTGGGGAAGAGAAGTCTCCGAGGAGATCTCATTGCCACCTTTCAATACCCAAAGGGGGCTTATAAGAAGGAATGGGGACAAGCATTTTAGCAGAGCCTGTTGTGGTAGGACGAGGGGTAAGGGTTTTAAAGTGAAGGAGGGTAAATTTAGTTTAGATATAAGGAAGAGGTTTTTTACCATGAGGGTGGTAAAACATTGGAACAGGTTGCCCAGAGAGGTGGTGGATTACCCATCCCTGGAGACGTTCAAGGCGAGGTTGGATCGGACCCTGAGCAACCTGGTCTAGTGGAGGATGTCCCTGACCATGGCAAGGGAGTTGAATTAGATGACCCTTAAAGTGCCTTCCAACTCAAGCGATTCTGTGATTCTGTAATAAGTAAATATCTAGATAATATATGGATATCTCAGCAAGAAACCTGAATTATTTCACACTACTTGTAAAAAAAAATGCAAAAACAACCCCAAGTGTAAGTAAACAAACTTCGACATCAAGGATCTTTCTGCATCAAGGTAGTTTGGTTGGCTCCATTCCCTTTAATGGAGCCATGCCAATTTATACCAATAAAACATTTCTTTCTCACTAGTGATAGCAAGAATGTAGTACACAAGAGCCTGAATTATAGGCAAGGACTGCACTGTGTATAAATGGAGAAGAAAAAAAAATGGCCTTTTCATAAGATCTTTGCAATCTAAATAAACATTAGACAAAAAACAAAAGAATGATGCTGACAGGCAAAGAGAGAAAAAAGCTTCAGGAAAGCATAATAAATGAAAGAAAATGTGAATCTATCAATTCTGACATGTCACAAAGGTTTACTGTTTGTTTTAAAGTGATGGTAATATTCCTTTATTTTTGAAGTATCGGGAGTGAAATCCAGCCCCACTGATATTATGGGAGGTTTACGTTTGATTTCTGTGGGAAAATGATGGCAAGCAACCTCCCTATGCTGTATGAAGCCTGAGCCTCACTATCTCTGGATACAGCATAGCTATTGTTAAGTAATATTTTTAAAGTTAATTGCATATTTTTAGTGATTCCTTTTTCTCTCCTTATTTAAAAGAAGTCTAATTTAAATAATAGCCTTATAAAAATGTATATTTTCTTTTTTCTCCCCCTGGCTTTCCTATCCCCTTTCTTTGTTCAGAATAAGATGTTCATTATTTGTCCAGTAAATGAGTAATCTGCTAATTAACTGCACTTGTTATGTGATGAATATTCAATTACCATGATGGGAAGAGGAAGAAGATGTATCATACCTAAGTAAATTAATTTGTTGTTGGGCAATGAATTTGCATCCACCTGGTTGCAATTGCTCACTTAAAAAAAGCTCTCCAGGTTTGCTATGTTTAAGAATTAAAGGAGCGCACAGCCCATTTGCAGCCATATACTAAAGGTGAATACCTTTCTTTCTGTCTCTTTTAACAGTATTATTCAAACAAATTGAATTTGGAGATAACTTGCGTTCTGTCTAGTGATAAGAAAAAGAAATTACCAACTAAATTACATTTATTTCCTGTCTTTGAAAAATAGTAGCCCTCTCATATCATGTTAACAATGAAGTAAGAGCATCCTCTATGGAAAAACTAACCAAACTCTTCCTACACAAAACACTACAAAATATATTTAACATCTAAATCCTGTTACTCCATTTGTATTGGTGGTCTCTAAAACAATACCAATAGTATCCAGGGTGAAATGTTACAAAGTCAGCATAATGATCCACACTCAAATCATCAAAGTTTATTCAGCTAACACAGTGAAAGACAATAAGGATCAAAGCCCGGTTCACAGAACAGAGCAGTTTCATTTCTGTCCAAAGATAAAACTATCTGTCTGCTACTCCTGTCCATCCTCTTCCCTCAAATTTAGAGTGGAGTTATTACTAGTGCAGTATGTCAAAGTCCTCCATTTAAGCTAGCTGTGACCTGAAACCTTCCTATGACAGCGTCCACATTACTGCTATACCATATATTCATAGAACAGCTGCTTTCCAAGGATGACTGCTTTTTCTCTATTCACTGCCAATTAAGGATCATTGTGGTACTTAGTATGGCACACAACAGTAAGACTGGAAATGATCCAAATGTAATACATAACACTTCTCTAACCTAAAGAGAAAGAAAGAAGAAAAAAACCCCAAACCAATAAAAAACTATAACAAAAACATATGCAGTGTCAGGGTAAAGAATAGAATTACTGATGCTATATATCATCAAGCTCTGTGGCCAAGTGCTGAGGAGGAAATAGCTCATCTGTTCTTTAGGAGGGGGAAGAGAAGTCTAAACAAAACCAAACCTGCTGACATAGATTAATTTGCATGGACATCTTATTCATAAATCCTACAGAATCTCTCCACAGGCTTAGATTTTGTGAGTGGTAACTGGCAAATGTTAGAGGAGGAAAGGAAGTGAGGAAAGAGATTGAGTTTTATGATGAAAGTTCATTTCTTGAAGTTGGGGTTCAGTGCAATGGTTTTCAACATTTATGACTTGGAGGAGGATGGGTTTGCTACAGCATGAAATAGTGATGGAGTAAGATAAAACAAGATAAGATAAAACACAGAGGGTGTCTGCAGTCACTAGAGAGGATGCCTGGATGCCTATGAACATCCTCCACATTCCCAATATCTTCTTTATCAGAGTCAGTGTGGAGTTGCACAGGAAATAGTGGCAGCACCTTTGAACAGATCAGAAAACAGTTGTGGTAAAGAGATTTTGAGAGACCAATATACTTGCAAGGCACTGACCTCATCTGTGCGTGAAATTGAATGGGAGAGTTGTTTTACGCCCCATATTTACATCTTAATCTTGACATTTTGTTTTGCCATGTTCATGACTGTGATTTCTTTTCATCTCTACTCACTGAAGAAATGGGATTTGATTTGTCACTGCAGTTGCTTTCCTTGTCTCAGAGTCTGAGGTGCATTTACTCAGGTACAGGCACTCACTATAGACACTCGGTCTGTGGCAGACAGCAAACTACTCCCCTTAACCCTCTGTCCTGTAAAGAAAGGAGGACAAGTATGCTCAATATGTGGCAGGCATTCTTCTTTCCATAAAGTCCCTTCCTGCTTTGTCAGAAATTGACTGCCATGCTCCTGCTCAATATTCCTTGGAGAATAAGACAAGACTCAGTCTGTAATCAGCATAAGGTCAGCAGAGATATTTTAGTCTGGGCCATCCTCGCTTCCTATTGGCGCATAGAGAAGCAAGGCCGGTGAGGAAAAGCCGAGATTTGCCTGAAACTCTCACAGGTGAGCACAGGGACAAACTGTCCATGATGGGACAAAGGAAAAGGAAGCAGTGAGAGTTCTACGGCCTGTGTCCTGAAGTTGTACAGGTTATGTGGAGGTTTACAACTACTGTCTACAGATGGCAGATGGGAATCTGGAAATACTGCCTTCTGGGTGGAGGATATCATAAATGACAAGAAATCTCACATCACTGGTGACTGGCAACTGTTAAGGACATACAAATATGTCTTGTAGTTGTGTTTGATTAGACATTTTGTCATTTTTTTCTGAAAATATGACTCAGAATAAGACAAAGGATATGTTTGATCCTGAGGCAGCTCTGACATAAAGAAATGTTGAAAGAAGTTTCAGTTCCTGATTATCTTTTTTTACTTTACTTTTCAATAGATTAACAAAATATTTTGAGCTATATTTATACTTGTTATATTTTTACAAGTTTTCATTTTTATTTTATTTAAATTCTGTCTTTTGTTAGATAAAAAGATGTGAATCTAATGAAAACATTATTTCTAATTTAAACACTTGAAATTTTTTTAGAATGCTGACATTTTTTAAAAAAAATCTTAGGGAAGAGAAAGGTGATTAGAGAAGGGTTATATCTTCCTTTTTTTGTCTGTAAGAAAGATTTTGTTATGCAGAAAAATGTCTGCCAGTTATAATGGCACTATATTCCCTTTACTGTCATTGACGGAGAAATATAAAAATCCCCTAGACAGTTCTGACTCTGTCTCCTGATAGAGGTTAAGTTCTTTGTCAAAAAGTCATTGTGTTTACGTGCCATTAAAACAGCTTGCTGCCCAGCCTCGCTAACCATATTTAGCTGTTTGAGTGTAGGTTATGTATGTTACGATGAGGGTGATAAAGCAGTTGTAAACTGTAACATAAGGTGATTTTCTTCACTGCACAATTATGGTTTATGCTACCATAAAGCTCTTGCCAGGGATGAAAAGTTGGGGAGGATTAAACAAAATGCTATAAAACATATCAAAGTGGATTGCATAAACAATTACCACGCTCTGGGAAATGACTGATTAATTGACTGAAGTGAGACATCTGCAGGATGTAGGCTCTGTGGATATACCAAAGGATCTCAGCTTCCTCTTTTGTTTTAATAAAAGTGGCTTGATTTGTTCCAATAGTACAAAGTCTCCTGTTATACCTGGTTTTGTCATCCTCATTATTAAGGGAAAGGGCACTACACCTCTAAGTACAAGAGTCTTCGCCCAGACAGATCTACTTTCACATTCCTCATTGCAGAGGCAAGAGAACAGGATTTTCTCAGATCCCACAAATTAAGAGTGAAGCCAGACTGAAGGAATAAGACGGATGTGTGGGGATGTTTGAAAAAAACTTTACTTGCTTCTTTGACCTCTGTCTTTTCTTTGACCAATATTAGGGAAAAAAAGGGTGTTATTGTCCTTTCACCTGTCTTCCAAGTTTATAAAGCCCTGGTGACAGTAGTGCTTTGCAATCTTCAGTGAATTTTTTCAGCTAGACACTGATAAGTAACTTTCCCTGATAAGAAACTTAGGCACAGACAAAATGAGGTCCATAATGCAAAGGTAAGACAGTGATCTCCTGTGTAAGTGCCTACCTCTTACAGAAAAAATGTACAGTTTAGATAATTAGATAGTTAGGGGTTTTTTTTAAAAAAACCTAGACCTAAATTGTTTGTCCATGTCACACAAGAAGGCTGTGGTAAGACAACTAAATCAAATTTTTTGACTCACTCTGTTTCTGACACCACAAGAAATCAAGACTATCTGGCTCTCCTGGTTTGAGTCCAGCTGTTATAGTGACATCCTGTGAGAAGGTTTGCCAGGGCCACTGATCTTGCATCTACTACTGCTAAGCTCAGCTCACACTTGGTGGAAAATTGGATGAATATTTTAGTAAACCTGGATTATTCTTTAAAAGCTAAAAAATAAAATAGAATATATAAAGTGCAGTAGCTCTGACTCCTTTGTAGTCTGAACCAGAATTACACTCTCAGAATCAGTGGTGTCATAAAAATACTACCCTTTTCTCTCAGAATTCCCCTTATTTTGCCAGCTTTATTCTCTTTAAAATATAACTTCTCCTTTATGGTTCCTGAGTGTATCCTCCTAGAGCAATTTGGATTGTAAAGTAAATGTCTGCATGTCACACTTTAGGCAGTCAGCTGTGGGCTACTGAAAGAGGCACGATCACTTGAGAGGGCTTATGTAAACCTTTGGTCTATCAATAAATGTTCCATTTAAAGCTCTGTGCAAATACAAGTGTAGACAAATATAAGAATAAAAGTACAAGAATGAACTTGTTGATGACAATGCATACCTCTCTATAGTACTTCTTTGTCTGTTATTCTTTCATGGTTCAGTCCTCCTGGTTCCCAACCTGGCAGACTTCCCAGCATCCTTGCCTAAACCATATAGTCTGCTGTTTCTAGTGCCTTTTCCTCATAACAGCATGTCTAATACCCATGGCTTGTTCAAATGCTTAAGTTTGATGGTTAAAAAGTACTTTTTATACCAATCTAGTCATCAGCTTTGTTCCATACATTATAGTTCTTGCCCACATAGCTAAATAACATCTATCTTGTCAGTGAGAAGTGATCTTGACACTTGCCTAGTGAATTGTTCAATTTATCTCGTGTTTACACCGACTTGTAGAAGAATCCTGCAGTCAAATCTAAAAATTCAAAAAGGAAAATTAGAGATATTATCATCAAGAAACTGCATGTCTGCTTTGAAATAACACATAAGATTTGAACATTTCATAATATCTGTCATGACTATCTAATGTTCTACCTTACAGCTGCTTAAAATGTAATAAATATTTTGGATAAACCAATGGCTTCCATTAGGATTTCTTTTCTGTTCTAATAATGCCTAAATTATTACACACACTGTGTTAAGAAACTAAATTATTATATGTTATTTCTTATTCTCATCACTGTTGCTAATGAAGTATGCATGTGCATCACAGTAAGATGCATTCGCCAGCTCACCACACCTCCGAGGGCTGAGATCTCCAGAGTCCAAGTGCCAGACTGCTAGTACTTGGTTCTGTTCGTCTTGGGATGGGTGTCTTAGACTGAAACTCTCCTGTTTTTGATGTGTTCTGACAAGAAAATTATTTAGGAGAGTTCTAAAGAACTGGATCTTGACACTGTCTTGATGGCAAATGGTTGATTCTTTCTTCTTAAATCCCAAATGTCCATAAGGCATGTATATACATATGTGTATATATATGTATTTGTTTATACAGCCTATAGAACCCTGACCACTTGGCAATAATTAAGTATATAAACTATGTAGAATCCAAAGAAGATAAACCACACTATCTTGAAAGTCAGAAACCTTGGTCCTGAACAGAGTCCCAGGCTGAATGTTATCAAGAGAGGTGCTGAACCTTTTCCACATTTTCATTTATTGATTTGTGTATAAACATGAGAGAGAGAAAGAGAATTGCACATGGATTTCTTACTGTTTTGCCACTACTAGGAGGGAGAGTAGGCTTGCTATGAGAGTTTAAAGTGCAGTAAGCATTTCTGTTATTATCTTATTAAGAAAGGACAATGAAGAAAGAAGTGTTTGGAATATTTTCCTGGCTAGTAAAAAAATCTATATTCACTAGGTTTCTGTGGGATTATTTAACAAATCAGTTTGAATAATGAAAAAAGCCACCTAAATAACAAAACAACCATGGAAAAATATTGAGTAAAGTGAAGTGATTTGTATATAATTATGGGAAAATCATAATTTGCTTACTCTTTCCAGGAAACTACTTATTGTCAGATTTTCACTTAGCTCTGTCCTTACAGCAACAGAAGAGTATTCAGATTCTCCTTTGTTAATACTTAATAAATTACTAAGGTTCAGCACAATGCCAGTTTCCCTAGCAATTCCCTTCTATATGCTGCTATTTTTAAAACACATATACAAATGTATTTTCATAACATAAATTGGTCCTAGAATGGTGTGACTGAAAATATTTCTAAATATTTTATAAATACAAGGAACTGTGAAAAATAAATAAAACTTTAGGATGTGATCAGTGAATTGGATATATTCTAAATGATAAACAAGAAATTAAGCCCCTAACCTAGAAAACCAGTTCCTGAAGCAGTGTAGATTCTCTGTAGAGTAGAAAAAAAAATGCAACACCATAAACAAGAATTTATTTTACATTTTAGAAATAAGATGTTGTGGTTATGATAGGCAAATTTTGACTAGTGCTAAGCAAGTATTCACAGTGGATTAAGATATCCACAAAACTTTTTTCTACCATGATTAAATTCCCTTGGCCACTGAACAAGAAGCAGAACTTATATTGCAGATATAACTATGCTAATATATCCATGCTGGTTTAGCTGTGGCAGCAGGATCCTTTTCTATAGGGGTAGAGTATGTTGACAGGAGTTTTTCTGCCTGCACAGTTGTGTAACTTCTCCAAGCACTCAGAGTTCAGCCCATAAAGCTCTTTTTTGTCAGCATAGCTGTGTCCGCATGGGGTTTTTGGTTGGTGTAGCTATTTTGGCAAAGAACATGTGATTTTTCACACTCTTCACTGACATAGCTGTGCAGTTAAAACATTGTAGAGCAGAAGCAGCATGGACACACAATGCACCTTTCCCTCCCCAGCCTGCCTTTGCTTTTCACCTTATCACAAATTAATAACTCGAAGCATGGTTTGTGGAAGAAGGGAATAGACAGAAGGAGTTTAAATTAGCACATCACTGTTACTCCTAGCTATTACTAGTCCCCTAGGTCATGGGACAGAGGAAATAGAAGAATGGGTGGTGCAAGTAAAATTTAAAGATATCTACATAATATTTTTCATCATGATGATGTTAAATGCTAAGAAAAAAGTAAAATAAAGGCTTGCCACTAGAATTTTTTGAGGATAGGCTCACCATGTCAAATGTGCACAATAGGATAAAGAATCACCAAGGTACTAATGGTCCTCCAAAATATGTTGAAGAGCACAGTTTTAAAGAAATGGGAGCCCCGCTACTGAGTTCAGTATGCCTGGACTCCGTTTGGGCTTCTTTGCCAGCATTCAGGAAACTAATCAAAGGAGAACAATAAGCATGTAGACTTTATGTCCAGGATATCCTGCCAGCCCCAGCTGGCTCCTAGCATCCCATAGCCAGGTTGACACTGAAGGGAGAGTTTTTCAAAGTACTGATTCTTTTGACCTGGCCACTGAAAATTTAATACTCTCATGTAGAGCCAAATAGATGTCACTCCTTGTAACAGCAGGAGGGAAAACCACAGTATCTTGTCTTCAGCTGCCATTTACCCATGAGAAGCAGTTAAAAAATGTACTATTCCGTCTTTTCTGATCCACACACCAAGTAAGTGTTCATGTGTCACCAGAGTACTATCCCAAGTGTTCAGCTGTTAAAAGATCTAGGTATTATATTTGTCTTTTTAACGCTTGTCTGCTCCCTTGTATCTCCTGCTGAGAGCCCCTTTTTCCAGTGTATGTGGGCTGAGTCATGGTGAGCAGCTGAAATGATTCTATAGAGTGACAGAAAGTCATAGATATTCGTTTCTAGGACCAGCTATGCCTCTCTAGGGACACTTCAATTTTATCCAACATGTTGCTAAATAGCAAGTGGTAGGCAGAAATAAAATAGCTATGCTACTTATATGTTGCTAAACACACTCTTCTCCTCCTCACAACTTTTATTTCCTCTCTCATCCATTAATGCCATGCTTGAACTTCCCTCAAGTGGGTCGATGAATCTGCTAAAGAATTTACAATATCAATAAAGGGGGGCTGTACTCCAGATGAGGTTTTTCCTGATTCCTTAGCAAGACAATCCTCCATTCTGTTTCTGCAAAAAAATCTGAAGAACAGGTATGTTCTGATATGAGTCAACTACAGATCTACAGGAATAGGACTTTTTTTAAGAAATAGAACAATAAGTATTTACATGAAATGCATTTCTGTATAAACCTATGAAATCGCTCAAATCAATGCCAACAATTGTTCTGTGTAAATCTTTTTGTTTGGACTAGCTGACCAGCCTGGGGCAGAAAGAAGCAGGAACATCCGTTATCATATTTATTCATTAGAGTTAATTCACCTTCCAATAAGGCTAGTTATGAATGTGTATGTCATGAACAAAGTAGGTTATAGAATAACAACTGGAAGGAAAATAGAACATTGTGAAACAGATTTTGAAGTGTTTCATTTTGCATATTATTTGCATCTCTTACAAAAATTCTAGTATAATAAACCTGAAAAAAAGAGCCTAGAATTCAAAGATATTTTTTCCCATAATGGGACAACTTCTAAGAGAGAAGTGGAAGGGAAAAAAAAAGAGAACAAAGCAGGTCTACAAATGCTGCTGTAAAAAGAGATCATTTTTTCAAGTTATGATTATTTGCATTTCTCTAATCATATTGTCCTAACTGCAGCCAAATTCCAGTGGATTACTGAGGTTATATAACTCTGCTGCAGTTACTGTAACTCTAACAATTGATAGCCATTGGATTATGTTTCAGCAATCCTGAAAAAAAAAATAAAAATACCTTGAGCTGTTTTCCATTTTACCCAGACTAATCTGTCCATACCCACTCAATTAAACAAGCAGCAGGACTATTTGTCTTAGGGACCATAGAAAGCACGGTTTCGATAGCATGGACTGAGGGTTATGGTATTGATCTCACCATCGTGATTGACAGTGACTGTTTTCCAAGCTCGTAGCTGGATGTGAGAGAAAAATAATGGACAAATTCTTTGCTCAACTTGAAAATGTCAGTAAACAGTCATAATGACAAAACTGTTACACACCTGTATTGTTTTACAATGAGACAATGTAAAATGAGTAGGTAGGGGAGGATCACTTGTTTGTACCTAAACCCACAGTCTGTCCCTACAGGCAATATTGTAACATATTTATTTAAGAGTAGCAACCTGATATCTTTCTTGAGGATAAAAAAAAAAAATAAAAAAAAAATAAGTTAGAATATCATTCAAATTATAGTGAACTTTGGTCAGTGAAGTATCAAAAAGATGCGACGTATCTAGAACACTGGCACATGTTTGTTTTTGAAAATGCCCCTTTTTATTTAACTGAAACAGCACATTTAACTGAAACAGCATTTGATTTATTTTGTACTCTGGCTTACAACTTGTAAAATACTTGATGTTTTGCTCATCCATTTAAAAAGCATCTTCAGAAATTTTGATCATTTCCTTCCACTATCTGGAGAATATTTCAATTGAAGTCAGGAACTTGTTTGTTCATAATAATTGGTTGGGCATGGAAAAAGTCTCAGAGCAACAGCACTTGGCAAGTACTAGGTCTTTCTGCATACAAGAAAGCAACATGGGCATCAGCTCTTGCCCCTTGGTGTGCCTGGGGAAGACTATCATAGTGCTTGAGGGGATTACTCAGTGCCTGGGTCCTCTCCCTCTTTGGTTTCTTTGCTGATAGTAAGAGCACCAGTCAGTGCTGACTACGTTGCTAATCTCACTTAATGGAAATATCACTGGTAGGTTTTATATTAAAAGCAAGTGCCTCTTAGGCACAAGCATGAGGTGTATTTCACAGAAACTACCAAAAAAGCAGTAATGATCTTTGGGTATTTGCTACTGGTGTAGGCTGTACCTAAACACTGACTTCATCCTGAGATGTTGTACACCTGCCCACTGCCTCTTCACAGAACTGCCCAAGTCTTCCTTCAGTTCTGACATTATTAATTTATTCTTTGTTTTCATGTTCTGTGCCTAGACTTTAATTTAATATGCAAGATTCTTTTATATTTAAGGACTATCCTAACCATGTGCAATACTTTATCATTTTTCATACAAGGTAGCATTTCCAAATTCTTCAAACAAAATGATTAGAACTAAGAAATAGGTCACAACCTTGGCAACCATCTGATGTGAGACAATGTAATCTGCTAGCACACTGGTTGTCACGGAAACTGACAATATTGGATTTTTCCTTCAATGCAACCTGTGTTTTATGCATAAATTATTAGCGTATTAAAACTAAGGCACCGACACTTCAAAAGAGACTACTCGTGTTTTATATGTGTCCACGGGTAACTTAAACTCATTTTGATTGACATTCAGGAGAGGGTTCAGCGGTTGATGACTCTGAGGAAGGATTTTTTTAGATTGGACAGTACAGACCTATGCTTCTGAGAGAGGTGAGATTTCAGACTCTACCCCTTTTAACTAATGACACACCCAAGTGTACTCTGTTAGAGTGCTTTGTTTTACTTTTAGGGTCTCTACTGTCTTCTCATAGCTGAAAATTTGTTTGATGTAAAAACAACTTTGTAAGATATGCTTAAAATTTACATACTCTTTGTTTTCCTTTCATCCCAGCTGGGATGAGAATAAGATCTTCTGGATTCTTTGAGAATAAGCAAATGATTCTTTCACTTCTTCCCAACCTCTTACTCCTTCCCCAACCCCTTCCCCGAACAGCCAGGAGTTAAATTTCCTCTTTTAAGCTCAGGGACTAGTGCTTGAGTCTCTCTCCCATCTTGCTGAATTCCCAAATTACTAAACCATGGTCTCTCTTTCCATGTTCGCTTCCTTCATCTGTTCTGCATTTGTCTGCAGTACATATTGGTTGCAAAGAAATCACATTTCTGAATGGCAAAAGATTCACTTAATTTATTTTATTTTTTCCAGACTGAAGCTGTGTGTGTAGTAACTGTCAGTGTGGGAAATATCCAGAGGTATGAAATGAGACCATTAACCCATTGCCAAAGAACAACTGTCATACAGCATATAATCTGAGCTGACATCCATGTCTCTTTCTTCTGTAAAGAACATATTGACCTTCTCTGGAACATTAAAAAAAATTGAAAGTAGAGAACAAAGGACTGAAAAATCTACTGAATTTCATCTGTAGACCTTTGAAAAGAGACAGGATGACAGTCCATCACTTTTTCCTTCCTTCAAACCCTTGGCATGGCAAAGAAAACTTCACAAACTGCAAATTTTTCTCATAGTGATCACAACCCAGTTTAGCTTCCCAATAAGGACCACCCTTCCTATATTTCATGGGATTCATATTTGATCTGTAAGGGAAACATACTTTAAAGTGTATGTCAGGAGACAGAGGAGGGTGTCCTTCTTGTGAGCAGAAGGGAACATTAATCCTGATGTATAGTGGATTCACAAGTAATGCAAGATATTTTTCTCAGTGAAAATGGAAAGCCAGCAATTCTCAACTATCTGGACCACATTTCCATGTTCCTTATTATCAAAACATGCAAAGTCAGTACAGAGACCAAACAATGTCTATTTTCCTCAAATGTCTCCTCTCTCACTCTGATATATTTACGAAACCTTCAAAATCAGTTGTACAAATTCTGTTCTTAAATTATATGCCTGTCTCAGTTTAGTGGTCAAGGCAAGCCACAATCCAGAGAACAGAATTGCTCTCTGCTACTCCCCTCCACCTCCTGGAGAAAAATAAGAGGAAAGTAAGGAAGAGAGGCTTCAAGGTTGAAAGTTAAAACTATAACAGGTTTAATAGAACAGCGAAGGGGTAGTAACACATGGTAGAAGGAACTAATATATAAATATATACAAAGCCCAATCCTGATGACTGTTGATGTGTCTGAAAACCCTTTGCAGCAGAGTCAACTTGGGAAAAAAGTCCCAGGCTCTTCCTAGCACCCAATGGATTTGGATCCTGCAGAGCATGTGGTGAGCTGATAACAAAGAGCAGGAGTCTCTCTCCAAGGCCTACAAGTGCAGCAAAGCAGCAAGGAAGAGGGGAGCAGGAAGGGGCAGACTTCCTGTCCTCCTGGTTTTTATGGGCTATAGCAGGAAATGGGAGGGAATACTGACCCCTCTCTCTTCTGCCCCCCCTCTCCCCTCCTGATCCCTCAGGGTCCTAAACACCATTCTCTCTCTAGGTCCTCATATTGGTACCATAAATTTTGCCTATGCCCTCTCAAACCATAGCAATGCCCTTTGGATATAGTTAATTTACAGAAATTTCATTTACTATCAAAGTTGCATGTAATTTTTTACCTTGTTACATGCTGTGTCTCTTCATGTCACCCATTTCAGATAGATGATCTCAAGCGCTTGCCCTGAGCAGCTCCTGTTGATCTAGTTCTACTATTGCTAGTGTCAGGGGAAATATTCTGTATTTGCAAGTTTTATCAAAACTTTCTCTTCCTCCACTGTACTTTGGTATATAAAAAAATATGTATTAGCCAGAATAAATACTTCTTGCTACAAGATTTATTATGGTTTTTTTGAAGAAAACATAGAAGACATATTATTTTGCTATTCACCATAATAATTAAATTAGGTAAACGGATTTGCTTTTCAGCTATGACATTTTTCTGGTAACTTCTGCTGGTCTTTCTGTATAATATTGAATATAAAGGCTCATATAAATAAGATTCCTCTCCAGAAAGTAGAACCTCCATTGAATGCACTGGATCTGTTTCAACTGCAGATCAGGCCAGATATGTTTTTTGTAGTTGTTTTTGTACGTTTCTTTGTGTCTGTTTCTCCCTTTCCCCCCCCTCAGACAATAAGCTAATGAGTAGCTGTTTAAAAGCTCCATTTGTGGAGAATAAAGACTATTCACTTATTTTACTCAATGACAAGACAAGAAGCTTGCTTTTCTCTTTTCTATTTTATCTCTGAATTGTTTTGGTCTATACAGATAATACATGACCACGCTGCCTCTGTTTCTAAAACTTTCAGTACATACTTACAACTCAGTAACATGCAGAAGCAGCAATTCTGGATACTGTGTTAATGGAGTAGAACAGGTTTTCCTATGACATTTTGATATGTCACTTTGGCCTTTTCTGATACTGATTTTTCCAATGTAATTAACAAAGGTGAAAAGAGTTTTACTGCAGAATCAACATAATGTCCAGATTCTTTTTGTGATCCAGAAAGATGGGATTGTCTTCTTCCTAGTTAAGAATGGCCAAAGAGAATAAGATTATGAAGTCAGACTTCAAACTACAGTTCTGCAAGTGTTTTAGAAAAAGAAACACTGTTTACAAGAATGTGTTTAAGTAAAAAGTAGTCTCTCAAATAGAGAAAAGTCAGAAATTATATAGCTCAGACACATCGCTTATACTTTTAGCACTGCAAGGCCATGTTCAAACGGTTTGAACATATCCATAAAGCTTTCTGTGAACAACCACCTCACTCAATAAGTTACCTACCATTTTCTATTTGAATGACAGAACATGTAATACCTGATGTTGCTCAGATCTCTCTTTTACTTGAAGAATGTAGAATTCCTTCTGGTAAAACGAAATCCCAATTAAGTTTATGGTTTTGATAGCAGAGATTTGCATCCTGAAAGCAGGTTTGGACTGCCTTCTGGACTTTAAACCTGGCTAAAAATCCTTTTGTCAAATGATGTTAATTCTAGTTAATGCAGTCTATCCACTTAAAATACCTGTTTGGCCCACATGAGCCACTTACTAAATTTTTTCAATTTGGTAACTCCATCTGCTGAGCAGATTTATTACTGATTACCAATGAAATACTTTTAAGTTAATTTGTAGCTGTGCATAAATAACCCACAGCATGCACACACAAAACCTGAAGTGTTCAAAAGTACTTGCACACTTCCCATGGTGAAGTTGTTACTTGTCAGAGGTTCCTGAAGGTGTGAATTAGAAGCTGTTGTCGTTCATATGGTGGTGGCTCGGTATAATGCTGATCACACACAGAGATATGCAGTGAACCACTAGTTACTCTGATCATCTCTACAGCAACCTGCTGATTTGAAATCAGGTGCATAGAGCCCTATCAGTAAGACAGCGATCTGGAACCTATCTATTCTTTGGGATAAGCTGTCCTGGAGTGCTAGTATGAGTCTTTGCTTGCTGCGTGCTTGGCAGCTGCAGTGACTGTCACTTTTAAGCAGTCCTGTGGTGCCACCTCTCCTTGCAGTAATCCAGCACATGGCCCATTCTCGAGAGGCAGGCAAACATCAGTGGGTGTCTGCAGCTATCAGTTACACATTCTGATCTCTCCTCTAAGCTTGGGACAACATTCCCTTCAGGTCCTCTGGGTTTCTAAGGAACCATTTTGTAGTTTTCAAGCTCTGACCTTTTTTTGAGTCATCCTGGAAACTGACTTGTCATGCAGATTTTTTTAAATGATGAAGGGATTCTGGGGGCTTTATCATTTCCAGATCTCAATCTTGGCAAAGTAACCAAAGGCATATTAACCAGGCTACCGTTTTTTAGTAGTTGTTGAGATGCCTCTTAGTTAAATTGTTGTACAACTTCTCAAGTGTAGCTCCCTTTATATCTAATCTCCATAGCAAGTAATCTGTCATAAACAAACACACAGAGGCACAAGCCATAGTTACAGCAAAGGAATACAGTTTTGTTTTGCTTTGTTTTTTTCCCACAGCTCTCCACAGTAGCTTTCAAAGCCTTCTTTATTGTCATTTTGTTTTATCAACAGTGATCAGAGACTCTGGTGGCAGGCCAGAATAAAGAAGATTGATCTCAGGCTCAAGTAAAAGAGAATTAGAAATGGGTAAAGCACAATGTATTAACAGGGATATTGACCAAAACAGATTCCCAAGTTTTTTTCAGGCTACATAACTGATTTTGGTATGTTATTGCAAATGGCTTTTCTTATGCATTTTGCAGGGGGAAAATTTGATTTTGTTTGTTTTTAATAATTTGGAAAGGATGTGTATGAAGTATGTTCCCTTCCACAGTGCTACATACAAGTAATTATAGCTTTCTGTATTTTTACATGTATGTCTAGCTCTGATTATAAATAGAAAGCAGAACAAGGAATGGGACAGTTATTTTGTCAGTCAAATGCTGAAGCTCCTGCATCTGAACATCAGAGAGGACAAAATCAAAGTATTATAAAAAGGCTGTATTGACATGAGTAGAAATAATCTTGTCACAGAGGTATTTTCCCACATATAGAAATTTTCTGATAATTTTTATAATGAGTTTTGTTTTGTTTTGTCCTGATGTCTGTTCAGTAGTGAAGAAACCAGGGCAAACAGAAAATAATAACCCAACCTTAGTTGTTCAAACTGGTGAGTGTAGATTGCTACTTGTGAGTTTAGCTTATTCTCAAGTTTCTCTTGCTCTAGAGAGACATCACGAACATTCACATGTAAGAAATTCTACTTGTCATATCTACAAGTGAGGTGACAACTCTCAAACCTAATTAGTGCCTTTGGACAAGGGTAGAGATATGACTTCTTCCATGGCTTTCTGTTCCTGAAGTTGACATCCTTGATGAACTCTTACTGTCACTTCAGATTGTGCTACTAAAATATTGTCTTAGTCATCTGTCCCTTTTTATGCTATTGCATGCTTTTTCCACCAGATGGTAGGCAATAAAAGCAGGAAATACAAGCTTATCTGATAGTGTATACTTAAAAGAAATCAAACAAAATTAAATAAAGTGTAACTCTGAAACAATTCTCCATATGCTGGACTCCTATTTATGCTTGCAACTAGAAGACAGTACTGGAAGAGATCTGGTCACTGTTCGCAGGTATTTGAGTATAGGCTTATCAGTAAGGCTTACCTAAGCACAAGATACATATGTTGTTACATACTAAAAAGATATTATCTTGTCTCCTATTCCATTATTCTCTACTTGTAAACAAAACTAATTGTTATCAGGATATGCATTTTCTGTCAATTGATTTAAGGAAAACCATTTATTCCACTTACCCTGCTGTAACCAGATAAATGAAATTGTCTCCCCAATGTGTAAATTTCTTCTCCTGCCTTGTTAGTGCTGTCTTGTACATGAAGTACTCATTTAGTTGCAAAAACCAATTATCATCCCTGTCTGGATACATTAAGAATTTTCCTACAAATCTTTTTCTCTCTATCACATTTTAAGCAACACTGTACATGAATTATGCATATTGCCCATCTTGCAGGCAGGTTTTTTTATTATTAAATTCGATCATAATAATAGTTATTACCACAGTCATGGCAGTTTTATGAGTATTCTTCAATGCCATTACCTGGAAAGATTTCAATCAAGACATATAAAAGATGCAAATCAATTTCCATAATAAAATTAAACTGTACTATCTACTCTTTCATCCTTGCAATAGAGTTGAATGACAACTTGTCCCTGATAGTTGCAGCTGATAACTTGCAGGTATGGTAATGGAGAATGGCAGATTCTCTTTCTCTAGTATTCTAAGAAATTTAGGATTTTTCTTGCCTTGTCAGTATTTAGTGCTCATGCCTTCATGCAAACACAGTGTTTAAGATGCAAATATTCAGTTTACAATTTTTCCTTCTGAACAAGACAATTATTTCTCTCTGACAATATTAATTTTGCCTTTTACTTACCAAAGGGAGTGCAGAATGAGTGAAATTTTTTAATGAGTGTTCTTACTTTTTACAATCAGAGTAGTGTTGCACTTCACAAAGGGGTTTTTCCCAAGGATAATGTTTTCCAGATGATTTCCCTAACTTCATCCTGCATTTTTATTTTAAATCTTTCTCTCTTCCTTGTTTTAGCACTGCATTAGCAGAGGTTATAATGACCACCTGATGGTTCTTCTTTGCTTCCTACCTATGCAAGCACTTGATAGCTTGTTCCTACTTCCTTGTTTGATTACTGCTTCTGTTTCTCTGCATGCTCCCCAGTTATCATTTCCTGGTGCATCAGATCAAAGTTGCTGTCTAAATAAAACATAAAATGTAATGTCCACTGGTGATGGAATTAACTTCCATAACATTTTGCCTTTACTTCCATATAATTTTGCCTTTAATCTAGAGGTAGATAAAATCTTGATGAAAGTTTCAAATCAGGACTCTTAACTTCAGATCCTTTTACATCAATTGAAAGGCAGAGCAATGAATTAATCTTGAAGAAGTTACGCTGGAATTATGCTGGAATAATTGAAATGAGAATATAAACAGAATTAATAGGGATAAATGTTCTTCTCTCTTCAATTAAGCTTCAAGTAAGACTAAACAATACAAACTATCAATCTACCCTAGTACCTTGGGAAATGAAGTGATCACCATTTAGAATCAAGAAGGAATTTATTTTCATGATACAGAATTGGACAATTCTGTGCATTATGTAAAGGTTAATGTTCCCATTGAAGTTTCTGGGTGTTATGTGTTCAAAATAGACTCCTGGAGAAGAGACACTCTTGATCCATTCTGGTATAAAATCCTTACACTCCTAAGAACTTCCTTTTTCATGTTCAAAAACACTTAAAAAGATAGATTACATCACACTTCAAGAAACTAAACCATGCAAGACTGAACTGATGTCTGTTATGTAATTCAATTTATTACAGCAAAGCTTCAGAATTAATGAGTGAATTACAATTTTTCCCATAAGCAATTTTTTATTCCTGCTAAGGTCATGTTAGGACTATTACTGTTATTTTTGAAGATGCATGATGAAAAATGAAATAAGCTGTACATTTTTCTATATACATTTTGTATTTTCAAATGTATTTAGAATTTGTCTAGATTGCCATTTAAATTATTCATCAACCTTTAATGCTACCTGTGTACTATGGCATCTGTGAAAATCACTTTCTGCTGAGAATTAATTGCTTTCTTCATCTGTAACAGATCCTGAAAATTTTGTTGATATTTTTTCCAACTGGTGTATAGCTAAGTATTAGACATCTGTAATAGACCATTAGTTTCTACATTCGTAATTCTTCTTCTCCAAGACTATTTTATTAGCTAGGGTCATAGGTTATTCCATCATATTTTCAAAATAATTTTAACTCTGAATATAACTTTTGGGATTAGTGGCACCACAATAGGCCATGTGTAAAATATGTAGTTTACGTGTGTAATGAGACATTTAGAACAAATGCCATCATCACCATTTTGGGATAAACTGAACCTTTTACACCACAGATCACTAGAAATTCCAAGAGGTGCTCGATGGCATTTTCCAAAGGGCTGAAAGTCCATTCAGATCTTGCTTCTCCTTTCTTTTTAAAGAAACAAGTCCTCAGCAAATGAGCTCTCACTGGTCTTGATGTATCAGTTTAAGATATCTTCTGGAAGCAAGCATCTCCGTAGCAGAGCTGAGAGAATAAAAATGCATGTGTTAGACATTTCAATCTAAAGGTTAGTGTGTTAGTTTAGCAGTAAGTGGGAAATGGGGAAAAGTACCCAGATGTGGGCTGAACTGGTTGAAGTACCGGGGCACATTGCACTCCATGAAGTCTGCCAGAGGAATGGTAATTGCAGGCTGACAGTTAATATTACAAATTTAGACTACTAGTGTCTTAAACTGCTGTAGTGGTTTACTCAGCCATTGAGCCAGAACTTTAGGGTTTAGACTTTGGAAAGCCCCATACACTACTAACAGGGAAAAACCTTCCTTCCTAAGTATGAAGGATCAGTCAACAAGCTGCCACTGTCATTTGATGCTGTGTTTGCATTAGCTAACTTAACATGTCTGAGGTTAGTTTTCTGGCCATGAGAGCAAGTGACGCAGCATGACTTGTGTCCACTCTGATGGATGGGAAGTTTCAGGTCTGAGGTACTCCTCAATCCACACTTAGGCTGTCTCTGAGAGGGTTTTACAGACTGAGGTTATGAAAGGACAGAAAAACAATTAACCTGTACAGATGATGACGGTGTAGTGTGGCCTTGACTAATTTACCAATGACTGTGAAGCTACAGATTGCGCAACTTTAGGAAGAAGTAGTAGCAGAAAGATTTAATGACCAACTTGGTCATCTGCTGTAGAAAGTCCAGAGATCTTTATGTTTGGTTTTTTTCACATGCCTACTATAAGAAATGAATTAATATATTTTTTCACTCTGCAAAAAGTAAGCTCCACCATTGCTAGGCCTCCTCTCTACTTAGGAATGCAGAAACAATACCGCAGAGTCCATGAGAATCCACCAGGTGACCATTCAGATTCCCTTTTCCTGTCCAGCCAAGCTGAACAATACCAATTTTACCCCTATTAATTAAGGAGATGTCCTTGTGATGCATCCTTTTTTATTGTGGGGTGGGATGTCAAAGAAACTGATGTCCCACATCACTATATTACACAAGCGTACAAGGGGTCTGCATTTGCAGACACAAGGGAAAGAGTTACCATGAAGAAAAAGTACTTCAGTCTCTGCCATCTTCTGTTTGGGTTGTGGTTTTTTCTCATCACAGAATCACAGGAACTTTGAAGTTGGTAGGCATTTCTCAAAATCACCTAGTTCACTAATGTTTAAGCAGGGCCACCTGGGCAGGTTGCCCAGGAGTGTGTCCAGCCAGATTGCAAGTAGATCCACAGATAGAGACTGCAAAACCTCTATGTTCCAGTTCCAGTTCCAGTTCCAGCATCTGATCACCCTCACAGTAAAGAAGATTTTTCTTATGTTCAGATGAAGTATCACATGTTTTAATTTGTGCCCATTACCTACGTACTGTGTCTGGCCATCACTGAGAAAAACCTGGCTCCCTTTTCTTCATTCCCTCCCAAAAAGAGTGAAACTCTTCTGAATCTCACTTTTCACTGCAAGTTTATTATTTATTATTACTAACGTTGATTTTAGTGCCAATAGGTGCCAGTGAAAATTAACAAGGTCTTTGAATAAGATGTGTGGTATTGTACTGCACAACACAGACATGAGGCATGGAAAATGCAAGCAAGAACACTTTCTCCTGGATCACTACCACAAGGCTAGTGACATTTGCATTATGATGTTGTCATATCATATAGGCAGCAACTCTGAAAAACACTCCTTGGGAGTTTCATGTGGATTTAGACACCAGTATATGTAAGCACATACAAAGAACTCCATGGATGATGTGGTTTTTAGTGCTTCTTTTGTTTTGGTTTTGCAGGTAGCACAGACAGAATCCCTGCAGTACCACTACTGAGTGGACTGGAGGAGAAGAAATGAGCTGAGTAATGTTTATGAGGTTCCCATTCACTTCTCCATTCTCCAGATTAGCCTGAAATATTGAGCCAGGCATACAAAAGGGGCAGCTATGTAAAACTCCACTGTGCATCCCCAGAAAACTGGACAGTCCCTGGATGTTACCTTCATTTGTCAGCATCACATATTAATTGCCAAGTAATTTAGAACCATTACCTGACAAAGATGTAATGGTACTTTCCAAGGTAAACAAGCTTCCCTTCCTTCTCCTCCTCTTTAATTCTGTTAGATCTTCAGAATCAGACTGTTGAGGTCACTAAAGCTGAAAGTTAAACAGTAAATAAGGAATCAGAAAGGAAAATTGCTCATGAATATTTTGGAGGAAAGATTGCAGTAACACTTAACCACCTTCTCCAACTAAGAGTAGTAGTTTGATAGAACAGGTTTGCAATCTATCTATTAGCAGTTTATTTTTCTTAAGTTTAAATTTTGAACCTATTCTTTTATGTTGCCTAAATGAAATATATAACACAAAGATTCAAGAGAGACCTCTTAACTCTGTCCACCCCATTTGATACGCTCTGAGATCTTTTTCAAACTGCAAAAGTACAGTACACTCACCCTTCATTGACACATCCAGAAGGTGCAAACTCTCTCAAATGCATCATATTCCACCTACAAGAGAGTTATCAGTGGTAACTGTTCACAGCCAAATACTTTTCTGTCCTTCTCCACATTATTGCCGCTCCATTGGAAAGCTGTTATTTGTTATTGAGAGCTTTACAAAAAGTCAGTCAAAAATCATTGTTAATTTACTTTTCTGCTTAAACGAATTTGTTCATTTCCTGCCAGGAAACTTAAATTTAAATAAAATCAATGTTTTTCCCAGCACTCATTCTTAACTGCACTATCAGAGAAGGGAAAACTCTAGCTGATGAGAGCATGGGGGATGGTATTCCTAGAAGAGGCAGTGACCTTAGCATCTATGTCGTCACCATGCCATGTCACCATACATAATTTCAACAGGTACCCTGTATTACCCTGTTATTTTGGTTCTCAGGAGGACTTGTCATGTCTACTTCCGTCACAGTATGTCAGAGGCCTGTCCATATCTATCTATCTATCGATCGATCTATTTTTGTACCTATCTGAAGCTTGATAAGCAGCTAGGATTTGCTGTGATCTAAAAATTCAACACAGGAAAGATAATTAAATTCTTTTGAAATGTGTTTCTTTGGGAAAACAAAAAACAGAAAGAAGTTAATCATATTCATGACATTGAATCCTAATGAAATAGTCCAACTACCTATATCCTATATCGTGCTGGTTTTGTAAAAGCATCATTATCAGAGAAAGAATGTTCTAAATTAAATCACCTTGAGTTCAAAACTGGATTTTAAATTGTATTATTCTAATGTAACATTTTATTGTTACATTGTTTAGTAAAAGATAACTTGAGATCACACGTTTGCTGAGGCTCTGCTTTATCTTTTAAAACCAGCGCATATTTTCCATGGCCCAATTTCTAACTGCTGCCCTATAAATTCTTCTTATATGCCAGGTACTGAAAAAACATAAGAAAGAGACTAAATAGTCTGCTTAGGAGATCATGACTGAAATGTGGTTTACCTATACGGGGGGTTTCTCCCATATGTCATTGAATATATTCATATTAAGCTTCATGTTTGCAGCTGAACTCCTTTGCCTGACCTACTATAACTGAGATTCTAAGCAGATAGAGACCTGCTGTGTTTGTATGTCTGAACCATTTCTTCTGATCCTGGTTCCCCCTATTTCCAAATCATTATTTCACCATTTCTATTAAAACTTGACATGACTAACAATACTGTTCTCAGAACTAGACTAATTTCTCATGAATGACAGATATCTCTTTATTTCTGCTGTGAATATTGTAAAAGAAGGAAATATTAGAGATCTTGAAGTGGTTGCAAGGTATCAAAAATTACACTTTGCTTTATAATAGTAATGCTTTGTAGTTATCCATCAGTCTTCAAACACTAATCAATTTTCAGTTATTACAAGATTTATCACTTGTACTTCTCTTATCTTCACTAGAATTCATTTGAGTAGATTTATTTTTTTTTAATTTAAACTCTCTAACAGCTATTCTTTTGCTCTGACTTAATAACCAGAAAGGTCTGCCCTAGTCTTAAAATAGAGCGACAATGGTTATGTCTTCCTGCTCTTACTATCGATTTCAATGTTCCATTTTTTAAGTGGAATAGACCACAACTTTTGATAGCTATCAAAGGAAAGCCTCAGAGAAATATTTTTTGAAGATTAAAGGGATTGAATTATAAATGAGTAAATGTAGTTTGATTCAATAAACTTGGTCTGATGGCAAGATATAGGAGTCCCGAGCAGTGAAATATCCTAAGGAAACTCTTACAACCAGCTGAGACAAAGCAAAAGAAGGTGTTGAATTTAAGCTTTTGAATGTAAATGTTCAACTTTGAGGCTACAGCTCAAACCAGTCCCATTTTAGATCTAATATGGATGGTATGAATTAGGGTTCTAATGTTATTTAAAGGAGTATTTTCATTAATTACTGTAACAAATTGGATTGTATGTATTTGGAAGAATAGATCTTGATCTTATCAGCACAAATTTTACTAATGTCAAACAATCAGTAATAGTTAGAACCATTCAGGGAGTTCCAAATCTCAGTACTACATTGGATTACCTCAGATCACCACTGCTTAAACACAGATCTTCAAAACCTACACTTATACCTACTCCTAAACTTAAAGCTGCCCATATTTCTGCCACTAAAGTTGCTAAAGCCAGCTTCGAAGACTAAGCTAGTTGACACCCAAGCCCTGACAGGGATCTCACCCTTACTGTTTCATTTGCTGGTTTTTGTGGGGTTTGATCCAGTAGAAGTGTTCAAGGTATAACAACTAGATTTCTTGTTGCAGCAAATACAGCCAACATGAGAAGTTGTGGGGCTGGGTGGTTTATGAACATGTTTTATATAGGAGACCCATGTATGGATCACTCACATAAGAAAAGGCATTTGTTTCTAAATCTCTTACTGCTTGATCGAACCTGGTTTTCTTAGCTTCCAAGTTGTTTCTGGAGATCTTACTATCCTTTTCTGTCTGCTGCCTAAAGTGAAGTGCAAGGGCTCTGGTGGGAGGAAATAACAGTGGTCGATAATGGAATTCTGCATGGCAAGTTTGCTGGGACTTTCTTCTCCTTTATAAAAGATGAGGGTCAAGAAAACCAAACGAGCATGTTTGAAAGCATTTCTCCCACCTCTGTCAGAAAAATTCTCCTCTATAATGATTAGATGAAGTTGTTCTTGCAATTATTCACTAATTGTTTCCCTTTTGCTGGAAAAAAAGAAAAATCTTAAAAATTTTAATTCATTAATCATTCTTATTTTCTTCACTTATTTTTTCAGAACGAAATCAAACAAAGCACTATCAGGTCCACTTTAAGGTAAATCCCCACCTGTGAATGAACCAGTGATCTTGAGTCAAAAACTTCTGAGCAAATTCAACTCAAAACACTTTTAGAAAATATTTATTTTTTTATTTTGTCAAACTTCCTTGATGAAGGAAAGCAATTACTTTTTATTTCTTTGTTAATTTACTAAGAAAACTGGATCATTTTATGAGTATGTGCATCTGCATGTGAGCAGAACCCTTGGTTTCTAGAAGAAGTCAAGTTAAGAATAAAATTATTCTTTTTTGAACCTTGAAATACTGAAAGATTTGAAGTTTTTTTGGCCTTGAAATGTTTTACTGTTTGATCTCACAGGCAACCATATGATGATCTTATGGCAAGTGTAGGACATCTATGTTTAAAATAATTAGACACTACTCTAATTAGAATAATTAAAATTATGAAAAACATAAATACTGTTATCAGTGTTAGTGCAAAAATAAATTAATTTTCCCTGGTTGTTTGAACACTCCTGTACAGTAGAAGGACATTCTTCTTCAAATAAGAAAATAAGTTGTTGGTTTGATTTTTTTTTCGATTACTTTTAGTCAAAGTTAAAATTCTAAAGCAGGTTGAAGAGATACAGAGAAAAAAAAAAAAAAAAAGAAATCTTGAAAGAATAACACTGGCAGCAGTGGTTAAAAAAGAATGACCTTTCCTAAATGTTCTCTGCATTTATGTTTAATTGTCTCATAGAATAAATGCAACAGATTTTATAGGGGAAGATTTGGTAACAGAAAACAAACCTAGTCAATATGTGAAACATTTCAGAATACTCCTTACACATTACAACATTTATATATTACAATATTACACTGTCTTGGTTTTCGCAGTTAGGGCGGACTGCAAGCCCCCAAGACAATATTTTATTGCTTACTTCTCTCCAAAGGGAAGAAAATAAACAATGCACACTGCTTGGAGATTGAAAAACAAACTATACAAATTTAATGAAAACAGGGAAAAAAGGGAAATGGAAGGGAAAAAGGATAAATATATTTACAAAATCCCAAAACCAGGAGTCCAGGGAAGAAAGAATTCTCCTCTCCTCTCTTGCCTGCCGAAGAACTGCATCAAAGAAGGAATGGAAAAAAAAAAAAAAACTGATAAAATGGCCACTCTGCCGCTCGCCCTCCCCTCAGGAATCCAAGCCACAGTCCAAACAGAGGGAAAGAAAAAAAACTTAGCTCCGTATTTCTTCACCTTATCAGCAAGAAGTTTTGATATGGAATAACTCGTTCCTTTCCAAGATGGACAAAACTTCAAACTATAACATACACCAGTGAAGTGGATTGAGAATTGACTGAATGGCAGAGCTCTGAGGGTTGTGATGAGTGGTGTGGAGTCCAGTTGGAAGCCTGTAGCTAGTGGTGTTGCCCAGGAATGCTGGATCCTGTCTTTTTCAATGTATTCATCAATGACCTGGATGAAGGGACAGAGTCTACACTCAGCAAGTTTGCTGATGATACCCCACTGGGAGGAGTGACTGATACAGCACAAGGCTGTACTGCCATTCAGAGAGACCTGGACAGGCTAGAGAGTTGAGCAGAGAGGAGCTTAGTGAAGTTTGACAGGGGCAAGTATAGTGTCCTGTACCTGGGATGGAACAACCACAGTCACCAGTAGAGGTTAAGGGTTGACCTGCTGGAAAGCAGCTCTTAGAGAAGAACCTGAGACTTCTGGTAGACAACAAGTTAGCCATGAGCCAGAAATGTGTCCTTGTGGTCAAGAAGCCCAATGGCATCCTGGGGTGCATTAAGAAGACTGTGGCCAACAGGTTGAGGGAGGTTCTCCTCCCCCTCTACTCTGCCCTGGTGAGGCCACGTCTGGAGTACTGTGTCCAGTTCTAGGCCCCTCAGTTCAGAAAAGACAAGGAACTACTAAAGAGACCAGTGGAGGGCTATGAAGATGATTAAGGGATTGGAGCATCTGTCTTATGAGGAAAGGCTGAGACACCTGAGACTATCTGGCCTGGAGAAGAGAAGCTGAGAGGGGATCTTATCAATGGTTATAAATATCTAAAGGGCAGGTCTCAGGAGGATGGGGCCAAACTCTTCTCAGTGATGCCCAACAACAAGACAAGGGGCAACGAGCACAAACTGGAACACAGGATGTTCCATCTAAACATGAGGGAAAACTTATTTACCTTGAGAGTGACAGGCACTGGAACAGGCTTCCCAGAGAGGTTATGGAGTCTCCTTCTCTGGAGACATTCAAAACGCTTCTGGACATGATCCAGTGCCACCTGCTCTAGGTGGACCTGCTTTAGCAGGGGGATTGGATTAGTATCATAGAATCACAGAACATGCCGAGTTGGAAGGGACCCTCCAGGATCATCGAGTCCAATTCTTGTCCCTGCATAGGACACCCCAAGAGTCACACCATGTGACTGAGAGCATCATTCAAAAGCTTCTTGAACTCAGTCAGGCTTGGTGCTGTGACCACTGCCCTGGGGAGCCTGTTCCAGTATTAAATCACCCTCTGAGTAAAAATCCTTCTACTCATATCTAACCTAAACCTCCCCTGATTCAGCTTCCTACTGTTACCCCGAGTCCTGTCATTGGTCACAGGAGTGAATAGATTGATACGTGTCCCTTCTCTTCCCCTTGTAAGGAAGCCATAGACTGCAATGAGGTCACGCCTCAGCCTCCTCTTCTCCAGGATGAATAACCCAAGTGATCTCAGCCACTCCACAGAAGTCATTCCTTCTAGGCCCTTCGCCATCCTTGTGGCCCTCCTCTGGACTTCATTCATCAGGTTAATGTCCTTTCTGAACTGCGGAGCCCAAAACTGCACACAGTACTCAAGGTCCCTTCCAACCTCTACCATTCTGTGATTTTCCTTATTTGATGACAAGATTACTGGTTCTATTTGCACTGGAAGGAAGGCTTATTTTGGTGTATTTTTCCCAAGTGGTGGCATCCTTCATGGGAATTCAGTTTATACTTCAGAGAAGAAATGTGGTCTACTTTTCTATCAGCCTCCTCACAGTGTGACACTGTGTGGTGTTATAGTGGCTTCAGTTCTGCTACCCCAGTCAAATGCTGCAGGACCTTTATAAAGCTCAACATTGTAGAAAACACTGCAACTATTCTGACTTATCAGTTCCTTTACCACTCACCCAAAAAAGATGTGAGACGTTCTGCTGCTCACCAGAAACCAAAAGAATGATGAAATACATACAACTCTCAAATGGTTCTAGGACACATCATTTTCTATATTAATAAGACAAGAAAGGGTGACTAACAGGATGACTAATGGTGACTAAGAGGCAGACACTGTGTTATGAATCGTCATGTACTTTCTTGGAGAAAGGGAATGTGCATGTCTCAGATTGTATTTCCATAGTTATGTCTCTCCTAAACTTAGATTAAAACATTTTTGTCGCAAAAAATGGTGGCAACCTCTAGCAGCTTTTCCATTTTCTGAGTCTCTTTAATTCTTGATTTAGTCAAGTCCCACAAGAAATGTTTTGGATTTGTCTCCTCTGGTTGTTTGGGGTTTTTTTTAAATATTAATTGGTTTTTTACTAGAAAAGCCAGGTGTGCTACAAATCTTGCAAGAGAATGTATTCTCATGAGAACCTTAGCCTACTTCTGTAAAATTGAAGTTTGTACAATGTAAATAAAAAATCCCATGCGTACTCTCTGAAATAGAATAAACCTCTGATACTAGCAGTTCGTGCTTTTGTGGGGAGGCTTCCAGTGAGTATGTTACATGATAACATGGGAACGCTCATTTTGGACTCTGTTTAGGGGGAAATTTCTAATTACCCAGCATGACTGGTGAACATCAAGGTGTTCTATTAAACACTGTTTAGTGACAAATCTGGGTTACTAATATTAATAGTAATATCTTAAATTATTTTGGGGCTTCAGATTTGTTGAATCTTGAGGAAGGCTCATAAATATATAGTGTGTTAAGACAAGACATCATGACAAACTCCGGAATGAAAATTTTCTTACTTCAGTTACGCCACTGAACACAGTTTAGTTCATTATGATTTCAGCTGTAAAATATGTGTGCTGTACCAACGAACCAAATGATAGATATTGCACAAGTTATTTAAGAGGTAAAAAATTCTGAAGAATTTTCTGAGCTTCCATCCAAAACTGTTTTGGGAACTCAGGATGGTTTTATGTCTTCATGGGGCTGCAAATTGAGCTGAAAATTTCTTGAGCTTACTTAGAATATGGTGTTGTAAAAGCTTTCTTGTAACATTTTTGACTCATCTTTGTAGAAAGGAACACTGAAAACTTCACAATGCTAAGTGGAAAAAATTATTGAAAACTATTTAAACATCCTTAGGGCTTGGAATAAGGAGGGTTTGTGTAGTTGGTTTTTGTTTGCTTTTTTTTTTTTTTTCCTTAGTTGTGATTCACTACCATATCTTTTTTGGAGTCTGGTTTAAGATTTAGTAAGGTTTGCATTTTGTATTTCTTTTGGATGTTACCCAGTTATTTAGAATTGGCTCAGTACTACTGACATAAACATCTGCTCAGCGAAATCTCAGTAACAATTGCAGAAAATGGAGTAAAATGAACCAGAAATGTAACACACACAAATCAGAGCAGCCCGGCTCAGACTCACAGGCGGTAACACGGCCCACGTTTGCCCTCTGCAGGAGGCTCCAGCCCAGCCAGCCGCTGTTGCCCACCCTCAGCGCCATCAGAGCATCCTCATCTTTAAAAGAATTACCCTATCCATTATCAAATTGATTGTTACACCATATAATTTAGGTAATAATGAAACAAAAACATTTTCTGCCCATCTACAGAAACATTCACATAGAAAACCATCATTCTTTGTCTAACCCTGGGGTTTTTTATTACTATATTGATCTTAAACTTCCATAGATTTTACTGTTCTTTTTTTCTAGTCAATTTAATTTGTACTGAATTAGTTTTATATCTGCAGTAAAATATTAGAAAAACGTTCTATAAATTTTCATGAAGTGAGGATTTTCTTCATATGTTTTATTAGGTAATTTTAAGGAAATTTGTTCTGCACTGTCTTTGCCTTTAGCTGCTCTCTGGTCATTTCTTATGCCTCTAGTCAGGTATGATCTGGAGAATTCTGAATTTATTAGAAAAAGGGTTTTTTTAATTTTTCTCCCTTTCTGAATCTTCCTGCCCTTCACACTCACTTTTAGCATATTATTTTAAATTGTGAAGGATAGATAAGTCATGGCATGAAGTTATGGCAATGTTTTTGTGCATTTTCCTAACACAGTAGAAGGAAATGAATTCTCCATTAGCACATGGACTGTTCCAGTTGTATGCAAATACAAGATCAGTCATGCTACATCACATTTGAACATGTTCTTAGATTCTGTTTTCTAAATGCTTTTGTAATTGCAGAAGAAGACTGTAAGTCATTCCCATTTCCAATATTTTTTTTCCTGAAATTAATTGCTACACTTTCTATCCACACCTGTAAAGTGTGCTACAGAAACACAAGTAACTGCAGAAGATGAAGCCATTGGGTCCCCTGAAGCAGTGATGAGTTATTTGGCTTCACTGCATGAATGGACTTCTGATGATTTGTTGGTGAAGTCTTTGAACGCAATGGAGTTGCACAAATGCTCATAATCATATGTGATCACAAATGTTGGAGACATACCTCAAGTAATAGCTAAGTGCCTTCTCCTACCTATATCCTTCTTGCCTGCTCTACATTTAGGCCTGTTCTAGAGGTATCTAACTGTTTAGAGGTTTGGGTTTTTTTATTGTTGGTTGGTTGTTTTATTTTATTTTATTTTTTTAAATAGAACAGGTTACCCAGAGAAGTTGTGGGTGCCTCTTCCCAGGAAGTGTTCAAGGCCAGGTTGGATGGGGCTTTGAGCAATCTGGTCTAGTGGAAGGTGTCCCCATGTCAAGGGTGTTGGAACTGGATGGTCTTTAAGTTCCAATTTAAACCATTCTATGATTCTATGATTTACTGACCTCTAATTCTGAATATTGCATCAGGCTTTTTTTCTAGTAATATTTCAGATTCCCTACCACATTTACTGTTAGAACAGTTACAGCCTTCATAAACTTGAGTCGAAATTCAGTGACTTCCTTTTCTCAGTAAATTCTTACTAACTGGTTGAGTTGAACACTTTGTGTACCAGTAATATTCCTTTGAGTCACTTCTCCCAAAATACTAGTCCCTTAGTGGGGACCCACTTAACCAGCAAGATTTTGCTGAAAGGCACAAATCTTTTTTTTCATTCTTATTTTTTTCCCCTCATTTTCTGCTAAACAGTTTATATTACATTTTTATATTAGATTAGCTACATTGTGCAGATGGAGAAAATGATGCTTCAGAAGCTTAGTTATTAAAACAGAGTCACTAGTACAAAGAATGAAACTTGTTCAATGCTGGATAATGACTGAATTACTTACTTCTGCTCTAAGATGTTCAACAGCATGATCTGCCTATCTTTCAATAGAAAATTTTCAGAGTTTAGTAAAAACTCTGAAACTCACCAGAAGGTTCTGTTACTGAATCCTTATAAATAGTATAATACAGCTGCGATCACTTGTCACTTTCCCTTTTGCGTGATCTGCATAATATAGCATATTTGCTGTGCTGGAAAGAAATCTCTTTCATTGTTTATATCTTAATAGCTCCACATCACACATTTGAACATTTCTGACTCTACATAATAGAAAATTATACGTAGAAAGTAGTAGAACTTAGCACCACTGTAGCCATAATATCTAAAGCACATAAAAAATGGACTAATGTTTACATTATAATCTGTCTCCCAGACTCTGCTCATAAGAGTCCATATATGTTTAAGACACTCCAGCTTTAGTTCCCATGCCTGGAAAAACACTGGTTTATTAACATACTTTTTCTTTATGCAAAAAATAAGTGGCTTGATTTGCAATGTACTACAACAGCCTTTTTATTGATAATGAAGAACTGATATCTATTTTAAATTAAAAAATAATAATTTCCTCTCTCTGATTTATATCTTATATATATCATAGTATACAATATCTTTTTTACCCTCCCAGAAACCTATTGTGATAACATCTAAGAATATCAGATAATAACTCTTACTGATGTAACCACTGAGTAACACCGGGCAAACAACTTTCCCTTCATGTTAGGTGTGTAATCAAGAGTACACTACAATTATTAACCACAAGATGGCTCAATAGGAGAAGGAAATGAAGCTTTTTTTATGTCAGAAAAAACATCGTTGCTGCATTTTAAAACTGAACTGGAATCTTATCTTCACATACACTAGGTTTAAATGCATCCAATTCAATCTATTAGTAAAACACAGAAAGACTGTAAGGTTAACCCAGTTTAGATAAAAGGCAATAATGAGTTTTAATTTCCTTTAATGTTAAAAAACTTGCATATTTTTCAGATTTGTGGGAAGATGGAATAAGAATGATGGAAGGAATCAAACTTTGAAAGGCAAAACTTCATTGAAAAACTGTTGCATGTCCTCAGTTATCATTAATGAAATATTTAATTACTGTATATGAATCAGGCTTGTACTTTATTGATGGGATATAAAATGCTACCTATAGTGCATACAGTACAGATAGATTATTTGCCAATATTAAGACATAGACAATGCTTATCCCTCTCTTTTTTGTTTGCTACTACATTGCCAGTTATCCATTATTTTAGTGCAGGTGCAGTTTCATGTGGAATCACCAACAATTAATGTCAAGATACAATACAAGGATCCTTTTTTCATTTATAGAATAGCTGTTCAGAAACTCTTGTTTTGGCAGAAAAGGGGTCTTACTTCTTCAAATTCTTTCCATATTGATGGAAAGGTTTCTACACATTTCTTAATGGCTGGAGTAAAGCCATCAAAAAGAAAATAGACTCACCTTGTTTGAAGCATCACATTCCTCTAAAATTGAGACATCCACTAGAATCAGCTCCTGTGTTTTTTGCAGAATGGTAAGATTCTAATTCAAATCTCTATAGCTATTAGTGTATTTAAACTTAATTTGTTTGCCAGGAATTCCCTGATTCTAAGTATATGTATAGTTTATAGTTCATGTTTCAACTAAACTACTTCAGTAAGCAGATCAGTCAAATAAATAAAGTAAAAGAACAAAAATCACTGTTTGAACAGCAACCACTGGAAGTCCCTACCACTGCATGCATTGTGCCTGCCTGTTGGAGATTCTCAGCAAGAGACTATGTCAGATTAGTGCAAAAGCATTTTACTTCGAACATGAGATGGTAAACATCCTATGTTGGGTATAGAAGAAAACAGCAGAGGCTCTCTGATACCAGCTGATGCTACTCCTTTATTTGACTTGGAGCCCATTCCTGTGTTTAAGACAGTGGCTATACAAGTGAACACTTACATATCCCTGTTAATCAGTGACTACCTAGTTGGAG
Source organism: Aegotheles bennettii (assembly GCA_013398125.1). Taxonomy (NCBI): domain Eukaryota; kingdom Metazoa; phylum Chordata; class Aves; order Caprimulgiformes; family Aegothelidae; genus Aegotheles; species Aegotheles bennettii. Next base: position 170,510 of record VZRW01007420.1, read on the forward strand.
GGGCAAAACCCTTGTGAGCAAAAACAGTGCTTGAGTTCCCTGGTATCATCCTCCAAAGCCTCTTTCTGTCAATAGTACATGTGGGCAACTTGGCTGAAGTCTTCCAGACTAGTCTCTGTGGGTACCCAGACAGGTATACATTCTCTTTTGGCCCCTAGGCCAGGGAAGGTCTGATTACCCAAACCTACCTCTCCATCGTTTTGCAAGCCTTGCTGAATCACAGGATATAGTCATCTTGGTGGGCTTGGCCGAAGTGACTTCTGATTATCCTGGCTTCTGCAATTTTTGCATTAGAATCATTGAGAGCATTGGTATACTCTCTTAAGGAGAAATAGGCTGATTCAATGTGGAGATGTCTGTGGATATCCTGGGAGATGCATATCGCTGTATGAGTACTCCCACACTGGTGGGTCATAAGGCTATCACTTAACAAATGTCCACACCTATTTTAACCATCCCCTTTCCCTGTGAAAGGTGGATATGGAAAGCACATTGCGAGATGGCAGATCCAGAGCAATAGATTTAATATTAATGCATTGTTCCTGCTCAAACACTGCAAGGGCTCTGGAGAGCCTCTCTGTTCACATTGAACCACTTCCTGCACCACCTATACATGCAGCCCTCCACACCCTCTGCGAGCACTGTGATCACCTGAAAGGATGCTCTTGTATCAAGAATAATTTCTGCTCCCTGTTTATTTAGGACTATGAATATATATCTAGGAGTGAACTGAGTATGTCAGAAAGAATATTCTTAAATGTCAATACCTTTTCTAGTGGTGTAGTAGTGACTGCAATGAAAAAATGAAAAAGTATAGCTCCGCAAGGATAGAAGAAAAAAGAGTGAGACTGAAGGGTTTATGTCATACTCTCCTCCTCTCTTTAAGGTTTGCCTGCTTTCCCCACCTCACTCTTACTCCAAAGTCCTTTCAAGGCAGATGTGATTACCCTCATCATGTGTCCTCAGAATTTCAAAGCTCTTTTTGATCTTTCCTGTATGCTGGGTGGTGCCTTTGGCTGCTAACTGCACAGCCCTTGGGAAACAGTCCCTTTCCTGTAATGAGCATACTGTTCTCAAGCCTTGGTGAGGGAAGTTAGCCTGGGAGAAGGCAGGTGATGGGATGCTACATTCAGTCCATGAGAAAGAAGAGGAGGATGTGAGTGGAATTGATTTGGTTGTTGTTCATTGAAGACAGGCGACTGCTTGAGAGAGTCCAGCGCAGAGCCACAAAGATGATTAAGGGAGTGGAACACCTCCCTTATGAGGAAAGGCTGAGGGAGCTGGGTCTCTTTAGCTTGGAGAAAAGGAGACTGAGGGGTGACCTCATCCATGTTTACAAAAATGTAAAGGGTGAGTGTCAGGACGATGGGGCCAAGCTTTTTTCAGTAATGACCAATGATAGGACAAGGGGCAATGGTTGCAAACTGGAGCATAGGAGGTTCCATGTAAATATCAGGAGAAACTTTTTCACTGTGAGAGTGACAGAGCAGTGGAACAGGCTGCCCAGAGAGGTTGTGGAGTCTCCTTCGCTGGNGAAGACCTGCCAGGGGGGAGGACAAGGGGAAAAAACCTTCACAGGGACTGTGTGAGCTGCAGCTCAAGAGGTGAAAAAATTAATGAAGGATAAGGAGGTAGCAAACAGAGGCAGAGCTGGCTGATTTGACCCTGGAGTTATGCAAATCAACCCCTTCAGCACCTGGCTGAGTTTGTTCTTCCATCTACATCTGGCTCTAGCTGCTGCCTGGGAGCACAGTTTTGTAACACTAGGGAGGCAGAAGGCATCCAGCAAGCACTTTAGCAGCTCCCACCACCTCCATAGAGAATCCTGTGCCTTTGTTGGTCAATTTTTCAGACACCCAAACTCCTGTCAGCCCTACAAGGTGCCCAGTGCCCTGCTGCAGTCTCCACAGACTGCTCCACTCTCTCTTTTGTTGGTTGTTTTTATTTACAGAGCCATCTGTGTGCAAATTGACACTGGTCAGCACACTTTTTTGATCAAGCCCTGTTCCTGATCATCATGGCCTATTCTATTTTTCTTATTAAACTCTACTTTTCTGTGTGATTGTCCTCTTTATTGTGTGTGAATGTGTGCCAATTTGTGATGTTTCAAGCCAGACTATCTGGAGAGTAGAACAAGGTTTCTGGACCAGCTACTGGAGACACTCATTTTTGTGTGAGACACTAACAAAATTCACATTGAACTAGCTGGAGAGAAGCTCAAGAAGTTTAGGGGCTCAACAGTGAAGGGACCATAAATTTGAGACAGCTACCAGAGAGAACCATGAATAAGGTCTACTAGCAAGGCCTGAGTCTGATCAGCCTGCAAGACAGAGCAGGATCAGGCCATTTGTATTTTTCATTCTTACATGAGTGCTGTTTGGGTATATGTGATGCCTGTACAAGAGCTGTAGTCCTGTCTGGGTTTATCTCTAAATGGTTTATCAGGCCTGAGCATGGGAGACTGTATAGCAAAGAGGAAACAGAGGTTTGCAGTTGGGAACAATGATACAGGAGGTTGTTGGTGCAGGTAATTTCAGGGAATGGGTGAAAGACATAACTTTGCAGGTGTCCTCTGTAAAAACAGAGCTGTGTACTCCTCTGGTTTCTCATATTTAGCAGCTTTAGCACCCCAGTGCAGAAGCATGAATGAGCTTCTCTCTGTTGTGTTTCCAGCCAAAGACCTCATATGCTTCTCAAGGAACAAGTGTGTACCTTCAAAGCATGATTTCAAGGACACTGGCGTCATTGTACGGAGTACTGTGCTTGTGTACCTTGAAACAGTCATCTTTCACACACAGAGACAGTACTGAGGTTAACAACCCCCAATACTGCCAAAGGCTCCTTGAATTTCCCTGAATTTTCTGAGCAGTGAAATTAATAGTATCAACGTGGCAGAAACATATGGGAAAAGTAGAAAATTAATCATTTAAAATGTTATAAAAAGTTCATCTGAACGCTAAGGTTTTCAGTAAGATCAGAGGAGAGACAATAAAACAAAGTAGTTCAGATGACAGCAGAAAAAGAGTCCTGAAAAATTGAGAGAGCACATGAAGAAGATAGGAGCAACAGTCAGAAGATTGAGCTTAAGTCTGGCCTCAGAGGGCAAGCAGGAAGATTTCCACATCATCTGTCCCTATATATTGCTTTAGAAACCTTCCAGGTTGTTGTGAGACCTCTAGATGGATCAAGAGCTTTTTGCTGCATATCTGAGAGTGTCTTGGGGGAGCATGACCCACACTGGTCCAGAGACCCATAAGCCTATGAATACTGAAGCACTTTTTAGTTTCCCATGGAGGGAATCTAGTTCTTCTGCTTTAAAGCCATCCTGAGAACTCAAGCCCATGTTCAGTAAATGTGGATTAACAGGGCTTCAAAACCAAGCTCCTGCTAATAGTGTTTATTGTTTCCCTCTGAAAGCAATGGGTCTAATGTCTCTCAGCCTTCAAGAATCATCACATCAATTAAGAAAAAAAGCCTCAAAAATAAAAGTGTGTATGGGCAAGAAGCTGCATATCTTCCCTCTGTCAACAATGACTTACATTAGCTCCTCAAGTGAGTGGTGTGTGGGCAGATACCATTGAGTCACACAAAGCAAAGATATTAAGGAGACAGACTTTCTCAATGAGTTTCAAGCCTCCCTAACTTTATCATCTGTGAGTGGGTCCATACATATTTTATGAGCTTTGATATTAGGTTTTCTAGATAAGTAAAAATAACTCGCAAGCTCCAACAAGAAAATGAAAAAGAAAAAGAGAACTTAATCATTTTTAAGTATGTTTTCTCACAGTCATTACGTGGATATTGATTTTTAGTGAAAGCTTCCAGAACTGCATGTTTCAACTTTCATATGCTTATCTGCTATGACTTAGAAAGGAGCAGGTGTAACTGAGGTACAGTATGTTCGAAACCCAGATTTATCTCATTAAATGTGGTATATTTGGTTTATAGGATGTGATGTCTCAAAGTTTCATTGAAAGAGATAATGCACTCCAAAAAAGGAAATAAAAATAAAAGAGGATATTGTTTTATAGATGTTTATGTCCAGATACTAAAATCTACAACTTAATAACTTGAAAAAAAATAAGAATAATAATTTAAATTTATATGAGAATATATAAATAAAGTTATTTGATATTTCAAATAGCTTCAGAAGGTCTTTAAAAATGGTAATTTTCTATTCTAGAGGCTTATAAATAAATTTCAACTTTGAACTATAACTTTTACTGAAATAAATGGTCTGGTTTCAGTGTTTAATGGAAACTTTTAAAACACATTTCCTTCATTTATATAAAAATCCTCACTATTCATCTCTGAAAAAAATATTCTCATCTTTCAGGTACTGTTAGACCAATCTATAGTCAATTCTCAGGATAAATTGTGCTTCAGTCATCAATTGCATTTAAAATGCCTGTTTGTACTTGGAAACCATTGTCTTTAATCAAGGCAAATAAAAAGTAAAAATAAACAAAGAAACAAACCAAAAAAAGCAAAAAAATCCCAATTCAGGCTAAGGGTAACTTTAATTACACTATTCAGAAGGCTAAACAAACTCATATTTTCATCAGAAGGCAAAAAATTTCAAAAAAACATTTCTGGCAGCCATGATTTTGATTGATGTCTTGGGTCAAATTGAGAGTTAGAGCTCTGCTTGTGAAAACACCATAGCTATTTTGATTTTTGTGTATGAAGCAGGACTTCATAGGTACTTGAATACATCCAGAGGAGGGCAACAAATCTGGTGGAAAGGCTGGAAGGCATCTCCTGCAAGGAGTGTCTAAGAATACTGAGTTTGTCTAATTTGGACAGAAGGAGGCTGAGGGGCAACCTCACTGCTCTCTACAGATTCCTGAGAGGCGTAAGGGGAGACAAAGGTGCTGATCTCTTCTCCTTGGGATCATATGATAGTACACGTGGGAATGGTTCAAAGCTGGGCTGGAGAGGTTTAAACAGGACAGTAGGAGGCATTTCTTCTCTAAAAGGACAGTCAAATGCTGGAACAGGCTTTTTAGAAATGTGGCTGATGCCCCAGGCCTGTCATTGTTTAAGAGGCCTTAACAACATGCTTTAATTTTTGGTTGGCCCTGAATTGATCAGGCAGTTGGACTAGATGATCTCTGTAGATCCATTTCAACTGAAATATTCTATTCTATTCTATTCTATTCTATTCTATTCTATTCTATTCTATTCTATTCCATTCCATTCCATTCCATTCCATTCCATTCCATTCCATACTCTTCTAAACACAACTAAGCCAGAAACACTCAACTTTATGAAATTCTTCTGCTAATGAGAATAACCTACCAAAAAACAGATTGTGAGTATTGACCAGGCCAATAGATGCAAAAAAGCTAGAAGTGTTTTATTGTGTGAAACACACTGAAGAAAACACATAAGAATATGCATACGTAATTCTGATGTCTGTTGGTTGTTAGATAACTTGCTGTCAATTTTATTTTAAAATAGCTTTTTACCTTGTCATACCTAAACACTTCTAAAATCTATATGTAAAAAAAATAATGTACTCAGGACTGGTTTGTGTTTTTTTTAAATTCCAAATGCTACATTATTTAAACTGCAAAAAAAAGTGTCATTACTTATGCAAAAAGAGTTTCTCAAGCAGGAATTAGTACTGTAACAAAATTAATGTTCGCTATTGGTTACATCCAATTTATAATCTGATTGAACATTTCATTTAAAAATTCCATTTGATTTGGAATATAGAAATTCAAACCCAGCTGGCAAGAAGAGGGCTTGGAAGAAGGAATATAACTGAAAGTAATCTAACTGAAAAAGTTGTAAAACAGGTAGTATAACTGAAAAAGAGGCTGTATTATAAATATATTTTAATAAAATTTCTGGATATATATTTTCCTCCTTCTTTGAGAATTTACTAGCTCATTATTTGAAAGAAGCTCACTCAGGAGCCTTAAAAGAGAATTTTCAAATTTTATTGAAATCAGTGAGAACAGCTCAGCAAATAATAAGCACTTTTAAAAAATCAATATTATTGTATATGCAACTACAGAATTGTGAACTGGATTTTAGTGAAAACATACTCAGAATTATTTACAGATTGTTCATCCTCAGTTTTCTAGTGTTTGAATGATTAATAATTGTGCATGTTCAGAAGCACATATAAATAAAAAATTTAATGCCTTACAGATGTTTAATGGTTTGTGATTTTTTTCTTTTAGGGTTTTTTTTTCCTTTGTTTTCTTTGGTTAAATATTTCAGTTATTCGATTTTATGACTGATATGCTGAGCTGGCAAAATTCCTATGCATGGTGTACTGAGTATATTGTTTGGTTAAAATTTACTTGTAAAGCTTAAAGTTAAATGAATTCCCAATGATGCAAACAACTTTTCTATGTTTCCACAGAAACTAATTTTGTTTCTGTATCACAATACTTGCCATAATACCAGCAACATGATTAGTATATTCCCAATAGAAATATACTTATCAGCTAGAAGTGAATTGAGGTATATATTCCAGCCTAGTTTAACACAGTTACTGATTTTCAAGGACTATGAGCTAATCTCCAACTCATTAAAATACTGTAAAGCATGAGGAATGAATGAACTTCATTTGAAGTATTCATCCATGAATTCTTAATTGCTTTAGCTTGACTAAAGCCTGGTTGGTGTCTAACTGAGCTTAAGAACAGGCTTTTAATAAGATCCATCAGGCAGTGTTAATTTTTGGCTATCTTCATGCCATAGGTCTGGAAATTTTGCTCAGAAATGCTTGACTCCCTGCCCAAGAGAAGACCAGATGGGTCTTGAACCATGTTGGTGTATCACAAATAGAAGAAAGAGAATAAACATCTTATGAGTACTAGAAGCATACAGTCAAACAGAGCTTTTCAACAACAGAGCCTGTTATCTTGGAAAGCTAATTTCAGGTCCAAGATATGAAAGGAACAGAGCAGTAGATGAGTGCAAAACTGTCCTGTGGCTTTGAAAATTCTTATTTCTGAATTTTGGATGGGAAAATGTAGATTTTTCTTGTCAGCTGGAAAGCTTCCAGCATCATGCAATGTCGGTAAGTAGAAAAAAAAGGAATTTTTTTATGAACGATTCTACTTGGACATTCTCTGATTTTCATAGTATCTGGGGTTGATTACAGTTCAGATCAGAAAGCTAAAATAAAATCAACACAGTAAGTAGTGAACTAGGTGTGAACAGCAGGTTTCTGAGTCCTTGAGACTATGAGGAAAAAAAAAGGTTAAATTGACCAGAAATTACAGTTATTGATAAAATATGAAACCAAAAGTTATATTTGCAAATTTTAAACATTTATTTTCAATTAAAAGAAACCCTGAATTCTCTCAAGTCTACAGATGATATAACCACTGTACACAATCACTGTCATTTCCTGTGGTTTTGAGTCTGTTGTGGCTTGAAAAAAACAATATGTGATTCCAATATTACGGATCCCTTTCCTATCCTGCAGATGAAACCTAGTCCCTCTGAAGTTAGTGATAAAACTCCTTGTGATTTTCTCCATATTTCATATGTATTCTAGTGAAACTGAGACATGATAACTAGAAAATTAGTTGCTTAACTTATAACTGTTTCCTCAAAGACATTATACTGTTCCCTTATTCCTGTTCCAATTTATTTCTTACGCAGTATTATCTACTAAACTGACAATTGGATAAAAACAGTCAGCTTGTGAAGTTTCTTTCCTTCTCAGTTACTGGTACTTTTAGAGTCATCTTCAAAGTGTAAGGAACATGAGAGGTGTCTGTTTTCTGTGCCTTAGAAGGAGGGTGATATCTCTGAAGTGCAAAGGTCTGCACAGTTGGAGACAGAATTGTTCTAAAAATGAACTAAAAAAAATTACACTAAAATGTCTTCAAGCTCTTCACTAGAGAAAAGCTGTAATCCTTCTAGAAACTCTGCTGAGTTGGAAGGTAAGACTAATGTAATTCTTCTTTGCTATATGAAGTGATGTAAGCTTTCTATAATAATTTGACTTCTACAGAAGCCAAGCTGCCCACTTGGTAAAATCACTACTAAATTAGAGTATTTGCAGTTTTATGGAAGGGATATTTAAAAAGACTTTCCATCATGGGAACAACAAATAAAGCAATGGGATATTTTAGTTCAGTGAACACATATCTATATCTGCAAAAGCATTATTATATTCTGAAGATTAAGTTAAGAAACCAGGGGGACTGTCCAACATATATACGCCATTGGGCCAAATGACACAATTGGAGCAGATAGGAAGAAAGAAACATTGGATACTGAGGACCCACTGTTCACACCATACATTTTCACGAGGCTCGTTCACTAGTTAAATCAGGGACTGGTTACCCATTCAATAGCACACCAATTCATGCTCTCTGGGACCACTCTGCCATGTGAATGGAAGCACCAGAAGGGGGAGTGATCAGAAAAGTCACTTCAAAGGGCCACTCCTGATCAAAAGCTCCCTTCCCGTTACAAACTAAACCATCACATTACCTAGTCATTCTTTGGCAAGGAATCTGCACCAAGAATGTGAGTACAAGTAGGTTACTTTGGGAATTTTAAGATGGGAAGAGAATAAATAAAACCCTGGAAATTCAATGAAGATGAATTAAATCTAGAGATGGATTAAAATATAAGTAAGTAAAAAAAAAAACCTGACATAAAAACCCTGCCTGTGTCAATTCTTTAATTTGCCACTTAATAATATCTAGTAAAGGACATGATTCTTCTGTTCTGATTGGTATAGGGGACTAAGCAGTGTTTCTTGGAAATCCTGGCTTCTGGGCCAGGACAGATTAAGAGCAGTGTCCGGGGGAAATGCAACTGTGTAGGTGAAAGCTTATAACAGTTTATCACAGATTAAGACTAAACCACTTTCAGTGTCTTTTCAGTTATCAAAATTCTATTTCTTTCTTAAGCATGTCTACCCCTAACCCAGATACAATCTACCATAATTTAGCTGATCCCAATGAACAACACAATTTGAAATATGATCCAGGATAATGTCTGCATTGGTCTAAGCACAGATTGTCATCAAGGTAGGCAAGTTTATATGAAGCATATGTATCATACTCACAATTTCTTCTTTCATTTATTCAGCATGACTGCATGAGGAGCAGTGTTAAAGAGAAAGTTCTCTTGTTCAAGTGTTCTTCTCTGCATCAGCAGTATGCAGTACCACCAGAAGTGTAAAGAATATTTCAATCCAGGTTTAAATGTGACGGAAGACGTAGATGTACAATAGATATTAATTCATCCCGTAGACACTGGAAGTGCTGTTAAGGAGCTCCTTATGATAATCACACTGTAAATTTTAGTGCTTCATTCTTAAACACAAAAATTATCCCATAGTGCAGTGTACTGTGGTGGGTTGACCTCAGCTGGCTGCCAGGTGCCCACCAAGCCACTCTCACTCCCTCTCCTTAGTGGTACAAGGGCAGAAAATAAGATGAAAAACTAATAGGTTGAGATACAGACAGTTTAATAAAGAAAAGCCAAGGCTGTGTGAAGACTAAAGAAAAACAAGATTTATTCTCTACTTCCCATCAGCAGGATGTCCAGCCACTTCTTGGGAAGTAGCTCAGTACATGTAGCAGTTGCTTTGGAAGGCAAACACCTTAATAAAGAATGCATCTACCCAACTCTACTCCTTCTTCTACTTTCTCTTAACTTTTATTGCTGGTTATGGTGTCATATAGTATGAAACCTTTGGTCATTTTGGGTCAGCTGTCTTGGCTATGTCCCCTTCCTATCCCTTGCACACCCACAGCCACCTGGCCTTTGAGGAGGAGTGGGGTTGGAGAGACAGCCTTGATGCTATGCCAGCACTGCTCAATAGTAGCCAAAACATTGGTGTGTTATCAACACCATTCTAGCTACAAATACAAAGCAGAGCACTATGAGGCCTTCTATGAGGAGTTAACTCCATGCCAGTCAGACCCAATACATGCATATTGCTTCTAGTCATTCCTGCAAATACTGTTTTTTTAAATTGTATTTTTTCTCTTTTTATTTTCCTCATTTCCTGATATGCTATGTTGGATCCAGAAAATTAGTAAAATCAGCCCTTTCTGAAAGAGTTGAAACCTACATCCATTTTCCTTTTTGAGAAACTCTTCTCTTAGGAAACAGGAGAGAGTTTTTCAAAAATCTGTATTGTGTTTTAAAATTACATGTCAAAGACAATATTGCAGGGTACTGGGAAAGATGATAGGAAAACAAAAAGATCTGTAGACTGCACACAAGATGTTCTACAAATATTCTAGATCCTCTAGAGACCCTGAAATTACATAAAATGACTGTGACTAGGAGCTGAATCAGCCCACTTTCAGAAAGAAGACTCTTCTGACACTGTTTCTCCCTTATTCCATGTGAGTTTTCTGGTAGAATTTGTCATGTTTAATTGTTTTTTTTCTGATTATTTAGTATCTCCATCTTAATTTCTGATTATTGAAAGTAATTTTCACCACATTGTATTTTTGCTATACTAAAACATTCATTAAGAGCATCGATCATCAGCTCTGAAACAAGCAATCCCTGAAACACATTTTAGCACAACTTCAGCTGAGCTTCTTCTGTGCATAATGAATTACATACTGAAATACTAGTTACACACAGCTTTGATCTTGACTCTGAGACCTCTCACATTCAGTACCCTGTACTTGTTGTCATTATGTTCACATATGTAAAATTATTTTCCTTCAAATGTCTAATATTTTTGTTTAGTTGCATATCTAGCAGAGATAAATATGTTTTATGGGGAACGACTGAGGGACCTAAGGTTGTTCAGTCTGGAGAAGAGGAGGCTCAGGGGGGACCTCATCACTCTCCACAACTACCCAAAAGGAGGTTGTAGTGAGGCAGGGGTCAGTCTCTTCTGCCGTGCCCATAGTGAAATCACAAGAGGAAACAGTTTTAAATTGCAGCAGGGGGGATTCAGATTGGACATTAGGAGAAATTTTTTCACTGTAAGGTTGATTAGATATCGGAATATGTTGCCCAGGGAAGTGGTGGAGTCACCTTCCCTGGAGGTGTTCAAGATGCATCTGGATGTGACACTGAATGATGTGTTTTAGTGGTGATGAAGGCAGACGGTTGGACTGGATGACCTTGAAGGTGTCTTCCAACCTCAATGGTTCTATGATTCTTTGGTCACTTAGACAGTCACCTGAGCAGCCAATGGGTCAGGAGAGACAGCACCTAAGGTTACTCTGTAGCTTTGCTCACTGTTGAGTTCATTAATTTGGGTTTGGCTCTTGGTGGATGTAAGGCCAGACATGAGCTGACCATGTGCTCTTGCCAACCATATCCTGGGCTGCATCAAAAGAAGCAAGTCGAGGGAGGTCATTCTGCCCCTCTACTCTGCTCTCATGAGACCTCACTTGGTGTATTGTGTCCAGTTCTAGAGTCCTCAGCACAAGAGAGACATGGATCTATTGGAGCAAGTCCAGAGGGCTGTCACGTTAAGGGAAAGGGGGGGGGGAGAGGTTTAGATATAACTTTGTCTGTCCAGAGTTCTATACCAAGAACTTGCACCGGAACAGATTCACAAAGTCATAAGAAGCCAACTTTGTCTGTCTCAGAGCCCCACTCNAAAGTTGACAGACACTGCAAGTTTAAGTTATTCAGTTTTGTGTATCCTTACCTTTATCTCCATAAACACACTGAGGTCCCACCAAAGTCTTTCATACTTCGTTTTTTGCACTTCCTTAAAAAGGTTTCCAATGCTTATAATAAATTCCTAATGTATTGATGTAAAACAATGAACCATGATGTAACCGCACCTCTCATACTGTTGTTTCCTTAATTTTGCTACACTTCATGACTCTCTCACTGTAGTTTTTTGAGCTATTCCTTAGAACAAGAGAAGAATACAGAAAAAAATTAAAGTACTCTAGACAGATTCTACAGCAATAAATAACCATGTTTTCATCGGTTTTGCAAAAAAATAGTTCCAGACAGCATGGAAATTCCTTTATGATTTTTCATTTTGTTCATTCCCTCTTTCAGTTTTTCCTTAGGGAGACAAGAATTTATTTTTTTTTATGTTGTCCATTAATTTTTAAAAATATTGATTTTATAAAAGTATAATAAAGTGAGAAATGTTGGTAAAGCTCCATTTTTTCTTAAAAAAATTAATCACCGCCTGTTTACTGTTCAATCTACATGAAATAATTTCCCTGGCAAAAGAAGTAAACTTTGTTCTCTATTATTTGTTTGAGCATTGATATCACAACTGTTTCCTACTCCTCAAACTTTTATTTAGCATATCTATACTGATTACTTAAAAGCCAACATGGATAACAAGGCTCAGAGCAATAGCAGCAAGAAAGTAGAGAGTGAAGTGACGGACATTTAAGTAAAATTTTTCTTTTCAAAATTTTATTAAGATTTCATTTTCCCAAAAATAAAAAAAAATAAGACAAGGAAAAAAAACCAGAAATAGTCTTAAAATTTTAGTAAAAAGATTAATTAATTTCTCCAAAATCCTCTTGTCCTCATATGACCAACTCATATTTTTTTCCTGAAAGCCAATGGGAACCTTGTAGAATTCAATGGTAACAAAATTAGTGTCTATTCATTTTCAGATTTTCCTCTACCTTTCAGTTTGCTTGTTATCTTTGCAAAAGAAATGGATTGTGCAAGGAAAAGCATCTGATGCTGCTGAACTTGCCAAGGCTTCTTTAAAGATAAGATTTTCTGTACCTTTTTGCTGAACAAAAGTACACTTGGTCTAAATAGTCGTTATGGCTTTATTATTATTATTAAATACACTGAATCCCTCGTGTTTCAAAAAATCAATTGGGATAAAATAGTTACAGACTATTTAAAATTAGATAAGTATTGAGTGATGGAAATGACTAGCAAATTATTCAGAAAATAATAGATATAAGGGAGACGTTAAGACAATAGTAGTTCTGTGTTATTGATTGGGAGACAGGAGATGTTTCTTCACAGAATCACAGAATCACAGAATCTAAGGGGATGGAAGGGACCTTGAAAGATCATCTAGTCCACCCCCCCTGCCAGAGCAGGGTCACCTAGAGTACATCACACAGGAACGCATCCAGGCGGGTTTTGAATATCTCCAGTGAAGGAGACTCCACAACCTCCCTGGGCAGCCTGTTCCAGTGCTCTGTCACTCTCACAGTGAAAAAGTTTTTCCTGATATTTACATGGAACCTCCTATGCTCCAGTTTACCACCATTGCCCCTTGTCCTATCATTAGTAATTACTGACAAAAGCCTGGCTCCATCATCCTGACACTCACCCTTTACATATTTGTAAACATGGATGAGGTCACCCCTCAGCCTCCTTTTCTCCAAGCTTTTTTCTTCTTTTGGAATATGAGTGGCTTTGGGGATATATCTGTGTACTTACACACTTACATATAGTTTAATTGCTCTAGTAGTTTGTTGGGGTTTTTTTACTATTTGAATTATTTCTATTCTGGAGAGGAAGAACAAGTCACTGTGAAATGAAATAAGTATTAGCACAGCAGGAGCAGAAAGCTGCCTGAAGCTATGCCAGCTCCAGCTGTAAAAAGACGACATCTGCTTGCTTAAGCAAGTAGAGTCAGATCAGTATTTAGACAAAAATTCTTTAAAGAACAAAACTTGGAAATGTGTTTGGGTAAGGACCAACTGAGCTTGGTGGTGTTGTCCCTTTGAAACTGTCTAATACTTTTGAAGGGTGACAAAATATTTTTTAAGTCTATCTCATCTGTTGTGTACATTATGAACTTTTCCATCTGCACCTTATGCCACAGAAACTTGTCCCTTGTTTTTAGAAAGCAACTCTGATGACATCTGATCCATTTTTTTAAATCTCTGAACATAAGAAATATTGACCAGCTGGTAGCAATATAACTTTACTAACAATGAAATTTATACTTTAAGATGATGGTTTATAACTTTTAACCCATATGCAAGCTGAATGTTGCTTCAACATATATAACTCACTATGGTCTCCTGAAGAATATGAGGGTTTGATATTTGTAGTCTTTTCATTTATTAAATGATTTATATGGTCAGTATAGTCAGTAAAAGCAAGAAAATGATCCTAAAAGATGACTGTTGGAAGACAAAACCATTGGTGAAAATCAACTCTGACATCGAAGGACTTTCAATTAATCTTTTCCTCTGTACATACTGTTGAGATAATATTGATATAACAGACAGAGCTGCTTTTTGAACACATTTCTCATCTGCACATGGAACGCAATGAATCCAACTCCACAGTTTAAATCAGTGCAGAAAATCCATGCAAAATACCTTCTAGTTTGGCACCCAGTAAGTTCATAACTGGTAAGAAAAATCAAAAAACATTAAGCTCTATGAAGGAAAGAGAAGTTAACTTTAAAATGATTGCTTTGTTAGAGAGGACACTCAAAGACAATGCTGGCATACTGAAGATGAGGCAGTAAGACATTTATTTCATTCTGATTTTGAAAGAGGATAGCTCAAGTGCAAGAGAGAATTGGAATGAACGGAGGAATCCAGCAGGTGATGCTGGAACACAGAATGAGGGTTGTTGCCACATGCTAGCCCAAAATTCACTTTCAAGATGGGAGTGAGAATGAATAGAGAAACTATCAGAAAACATAAAAATAAAGGATTAGTCTGCTTCTTCTACATAGCAACTGGCAACAATAAAATGAAAAGGGAGACGAGGTATTTAAGTGGAATAAAAGGAAAACCATTCAAAATGGAGGAAAAATAGATCTAAAGTCTTAATAAATTCAAAGTTTTAAGGTGCTTGTATGATCTTATATGATTTCTCAGAAATCAAATTATCTCTGTTGGGATTTATATAGCACCTCTTACAAAAGTAGGTAAGCAATGATGCATGAAATTTTCATGCCCTTAAAGTCCAAGCCCGTGGTTCCCAAACTGTGCCTGAAACTTCGTATGCTGCTTGGAAGACTCTCTGACAATGCTCACAGTCTTACATTTCACTTCCCACTTCACTTTCTTTGATTTGTTCAGCAGCACGAAGCATGTACAAGTGTAGTACTGGTTCACTACAGGTACTTCCAGGCCAGAAAAGATGAAGACTTCTGGGTAAGCTTCTTGATAGCTCTTAACTATTAAAAAACCTGAGATTTAGTGCCAAAGTAATATAGTTTATTACAAACTGGTGAAATTAACTTTCTGTCTGAGGTTGTTATAGAATCCACTCCCATTCGGAAAGGATCAACCTGAGTTTAGATATTCCTTTAAGCTGGGACACTTTTGCTTCTTTGCATTACTTGGAAGAGAAATAGGTCATTTAGTGAGAGTGTACCTACACAGATGCTCTTTCCTACTATATTTCCTTGTTTCCTCCATCTTCTCTCCTATGCAAGGGCAAAAATAAAGGTTCTTCAGACATTTTTGGATGAGTCTGGATAAATCTTGTCCCAGGAGCTGTCAAGCAAAAGGTTACTCAGTGCACTTTCAGTAACAAGCTCTTCCCAGCATTTTTGAAAGCTGACTAGCACAATCTCATTTAAATGCTCTTGTAATCCAAACTATTTCCCATAATCTCATTGGATCACATGCCAGATGTTTCTTGTTCCTGTGACCAACTAATTACATACATGCAACACCCAAATTCAGAAATGTGCAATGCATACATGTAAAAAGCCAGTACTTACTACTTTCAATCACTGAAGTGTTTTGCATTTAATGTTATGCACATTCTTAGCAGAATACATTAAAACACCAATAATTGTTTTTTAAGATATTTTTATGCCAAAGGTTTTCCAGGCTGAGAAATTATTAGTTGAGTGGATTATTCTTTTTCCCAGAAGTGACCTGTTGATGTAGAAAGACGTGTTCTGTTATGAGATATGCCCTGTGTTGGTGTTCTATAATTCAAAGTTATTGAATCATGGTGATTTAAATGACACAGTGCTAATACCAATAACAATTGAATAAGATAAAAATCCCTGACTAAGGAAATAGAATTTTAATCTGGCTTTGGCCTGGTTTCATAAGGGAAGTACATTTGCGTTATCATGCTGTCTGTCAGCAAACCAGCCATAATAGTTTAAGTAATTTTGGTCATATTCAGCCAAATTATTCTTTCAAAGATTAGCAGTTAGGTGGAGGAAAGATGCAAGGCCAGCAGAGCTCACTCATAACATGTTTGAACTGATAGCAGCTGGCCTGAGAACCACTGTTGGTATGCTGGTGACAGAGCTCTAGGACAGTGAAATTGAGCTCTCTGTTGTCCAGTTAGGGCATCTTAGAAGATCTGTACAAAGGGAGGCTCGGAAAACTGGGACACATTGGACACATACCTGGAAGGAATTAAGTTTTCATGGTCCAGAAGTGACTTGATGGTCTTGAAGGGTTAAAAACATTAAAAAAATTTCTTCAGTTGAAATAATCCTGGATATCTAACTTGTGATGTCCATAACATATCTACACTTGAAAAGCTGCAAAAATTTTTGTTTGTTATTAGATTTCCTTTAGATCTCTGAACAACGTAACTGAAGTGTTTAAGTAAGTCTTGTAAGAATGAGGATGTAACAATACAAAAATACCTGGAGAATGGTTTAAATAGAGAGAGATAACTCCTAAGTACAGATGTGGTTATCGATGAGAGAAAAACGTTATTTGGTTCTTGTAGCTAATGACTTCCAAAATGTTTGCTTTTAACTTCAAATGTATCTATTTAATAATCTGGTGACTCCTCTAATGTCACAACATTGACTCTTCTCTCCATTCTAATGAAAAAGAGATTTAAAAAATAAAAAACAATTGTAGATGTAAAATTATTCTGAAAATAACTCATATTTTAGAAAATCTACCTTAAATGGAAGGCTTTTCCATATCTTGCAGTAGGAATTCCAGCAAATTTATTTCAGGATAATTTAGACAAGTAACCATTTGGCATACAACAATTTTAGAACCAGTATGATACTAGAAACACATAGTAAATTTATAACAAGGAGTTGCATGATGCCCTTATTTTCTTCCACTAACAAATACAAACTTTCTGTGATTCTGCGCATCTGTTAATCTCAGTTGCATACAAGGGAACAGACGACATGTGCTAGGCAGGTCTTCACTGTATCAGTTCAAGGATGGAACAGTCTTTGAAATACAATGTATGCAAGTAGAAACTAAATCCATAAAAAGTCAGAATGATTAAGTGAAACACTGTTTTAGTTTAGGAAAGATGATTCCTGGAGGAACTTCTTGTCTGGGAAAAAAAGCCCTTTTACTTTTTTAAAAAAATCCTATACACTCTGTTTTCTCAAGTTTAGTTAGACTTCTCAGAAACCAAAAAATCAAGACTTGGAACTCTTTCAACTGTTTTTTAAAGCTTTTTCTTATCTGTTTTATATCACGGAAAGTCCCCAGCTGAAGACAACAACCCTAATGAGTGTGGGTGCTGTTGTCTTTTGATTTTATAGCTATTGAACCCAGAAGGATTCCATTTCTCTAATGCTACATTCACTAGGCATTTGCAACTACGCATTGATACTGGCTGAGTCCCTGTTTACGTCTTTCAGCTGGTAATATAATCCTGAGCTGGGGCTAAGCACTTGCATGTTTTTACCATAGAGCAAAGTGAATTATTTTCTTGGATCCTCACAGGGCTCTGTTACAGTTTTGTGAGTTTACTTGCTATAAAACTTAATATGCAAAGTTTTATGTATTAAAAAAGTATATATAAAATGTTCCTTAATAGTGACATTTGTACTGAGTAGGTGGGTGTTAGTACTAGATAGCTCTTGATTAGTATGTGTTTAGTGTCAGATGACCGTTTAAGGTCCCTTCCAACCTAAACCATTCTATGACTCTATGATTCTATGATAATGTGTCATAAAGTTGGTTCAAGATACAAGACACTCTCAAATTCCACTTTGTCAAGACTTAATCAGTCCTAATGTCAGCTAAACATCTAGATACAGACTAAACTCATGCCAGGTGCACATGGAAGTTTGTTGAGCAGCAAGCACAGAACTTAGTAGCAGCATCAAAAAAGAGATAAAATTAGCAAGAATTTTGCAGAACTAAGTTTTCTTAAAAACTGAAACACACCGAGAGCGAGCCTGAGCTTCTACCTAAAAACTGCAATCAAATCATATAATAAATTGGATTGGATGGGTTTTCTAGAATTTATCAGGTCCAGCCTCCAAGGTCCAAGTTCTAAGGTCTCAGTTAGCCGCAAGGCCAGACAATAAGTTATATCTAACTGCAGCATTATGTCACATTGCTCAGGGTCTTGAGTTTTGAAGATGTCCAAGGATTGGGATTCCACAACTTCTCTGGGCACCTGATCCAATGTTCCACAACCTCGGAGTGGGAAAAAGAAATAAAATTTTTCTTCTGCAAGTAAAGATAAAGGGCTAAAACTAAGTCATTGTGCAAGTATTCTCTAAGTTTCTTATATGTGGTTTTATTCACAGAGGCAACTGCTTTTATGGTAGAACTCTGTGCACACATGTTGAGAGCAAGTCAACTATTTTCTATAAAAACCTAACCTTCTCTGCAGACATAAATTAGAAAATGTTTTTCATATGAAAATGTTTTCTGGAGGAAATGACACTGATATACAAATTGTGGTTATATTAAATGGAAGGAATATTTATTTCAGTGGCCCCCTGAAGAACTATTAAAAAAACCTCCATTGTGTCTGAAAAATATTTGATTAAGTTTTCTAAGCCTGTCCTGAAACTTGATCTACAGTACAACCAGTGAAGGGAATTTTTCCTAAATTGAAGCTTGTTTTTATAATGCTAGTTATTAAACAAAAATACTTCTGGCTTGTTATCAGTAAAATGTATTAAAACACGTAAAAAAGAAAATAAAATCCAAACGTACTGAATAGGAACTTAGATTTTTTACGGCCTTTAGAAAAGGTTTGTATGCCTTTGAATAAAAATATCTGACGAATGCATTCCACATTGCACAACAGAAAAATCAAGAATAAATACTTAGATTTGCATTAATGACTTCTGTGTCTATCAATTCAAAGATCAAACAAATAGTGGTACATCCCTCTGATCATAATTAGCTTGCTTGCTTGATTGATTGATTCATAAACAGTACAGAAACTTTGGGTACATTTTAGCACATTTTTATTGCAAGGTTGTTGACATTTAATTTCTGAATTTAATATACAGTCATCATTTCTCAAACTACCATGTTGCCCAGGGAAAATCTTTAAGTTAAAGAACTGAGCAGAATATAAGGAGAAACAAAGTTTCCTGACAATAAGAAATACAACTCTTGCTTAGGTTTACAAGTTGACACACAAAAAAAGATTTAAGGACTGAATTTCTTCAGATCAGATCATTAATTAGAATTCTAGATACCTCCACTAACAATTTATAATGTTTTGACTGTGGTCAGAAAGACATTGCACATCATATAATATGACTACACTGGAACCTATTTCCAAAATTTCTTTAGAAATCCAGATTTTTACCAAGCAACTAAATAAATTCTATCTCCAGTTTTTAAATGAACTGAAAGTACATATTTTGATGGCTTTTGGGATATAATTTCAGAAACTGAAGTAATGGAAATGGGATGAAAGCAGAGGTAATATCCATACATACTTGTTTTGCATTCATAGGAAAATAAATTTGTGGCCCAATTCCTAAAAACATTGAGTGCTGATGACACTTTCAAACAGCAGGACATCTTCTGTTGCTTCTGAAAGATCATGGGATTTTTCAGTAGGATAGTTTTGAAATATTGTATTTGTAAGTTGCAATGAAATTTTGTCTGAGTAAGCAAATTCTTCCATTGTTTCATGTTCTATCAGTGTCTTCAGTAGTTTCAATTGACTACATAAACCACAAGCCATTTCAGAACTCGGCTGTTTTGTATCTCAAAATACAGTAATGTTTATGAAAGATGGAGTTTGGGTTCACAATGACACCAGGTTTTTATTATTCACTTGAACATGAGCCTTTTTTTTTTTAATCTGTTCCTCCTTGGTCATATGGCAATTTTGAGGGGTTTAGTGTGTTATTAATACTCAAATTTTTCACAGTACAATATAAGATTAAGCAAATATGTTATAATCAAGTCCCAAATCAATTTATAAGAATACCTTTAGTATCTGTAATGGCTTTGGCTGAGAAGATACCACAAATCAAAACATAATCTTTTATGCCATGTCTTAGGTCCACAACCAGATATGATTATAAAATCCGTCTCTTTCTTTCCTTCTTTTCTGAAGTATGCCTTGTAGTTGGTGCACAAATAGGACAGGTGAAGTTGCTTGCAAAAATACCAAGGCATTGAAATTTTTAAAGTATGTAAAATTATAACAGTTAATTTCTATGTATTCTTTGTCTTCCAAAGACGACTACATTTGCATCTGTGGAAATCAAAGATGCAGCCTGCACCTGAGATAATTTTGTGGATATCTGGGCTGACTTTTTGAAATCAGAATAAAGATGCCTTTTCAGAGGACAGTGAGGGTTGAGATGTTTCAGATTTTTGACAGCTAGGGTGTTTATGACTTCAAGCGTTTAGCTTTGGATATTCAGGGTTGGAAAGTATGGTTTCCACTGGTTGATAAACATAGAATTAAAAAATTAATACTTACAATTCCTTTTGTAAAATAAAGGTTGCTATAGCCTAGGCAGAATTTAATCACAGCCCCAGTCACAAAAGAAAGCCCTTCAGCTGTGTGACTTCATCTGTGCCATCTCCTACCTTCTCTCTCTTTTCTCAGACCTGGCTTGGCACTGCATGAGATCACGGTTCAGATCTGTATTCCCTGCATGTTCAAACTCTAGTTTCCAAAGGGTTCACTGAATATCAGTAGTGGGCATTTTATAGGAAATCAAGTGAACATGGTTTTCTTCAGTTCTTATCAGCAAACTAAACAGGTTCAAGACTGCATATGAAATGAAATATTGCAAAGAAAATAATAGGTCTGAACATTTGGTGTAGTATTTGTTGTGCTTGTGATTTTGTGTAAGACTGAGAAATCATAATTGTAAATTTACTAAAACTAAAAATCAGAATATTTCCCTTTAAAAAGGTCAGAATCAAATATTTAAGTCTTGTTGAAGTAGATACTAAGCACCAATATTTTTCAGCTATTACTTAAAGAATTAAAAAATAAAACTTTCCTAATAGAAACTTATGACTTAAACCTCTGAAAGCATACACTGCTGTTTTCTGTTTCCCAAAATAAATGAACTCTGTCTAAAATAGCGTAATTAAGAGACTGAAGCATCTGATACATGAGTAAAGGCTGACAGAGCTGTGACTGTTCAGCTCAGAGAAGAAAAGGCTTAGGGAGGCTTGTCAATTTGTGAAAATACATGATGTGAGGGAATGAAGGAAGGGGAGCCAGACTCTTTTCAGTGGTGCACAGTGGCAAGACCAGAGGCAATGGGCTCAAACTGAAACACAGGAGGTCATGTCTGAACATGAGGAAACAGTTTTTTTACTGTGAGAGTGACCCAGCAGTCACTGGCACAGGTTGACCAGAGAGGCTCCATTGGAGATCTTAAAAAGCTGCCTGGACATGGTCCTGGGCAACTGGCTCTACTAGAGTATGGGCCCTGTTTGAGCAGAGAGGTTGGAGCAGATAACCTCAGAAGTCCCTTCCAACCTCAGCCATTCTGTGATTCTCCAATTCTGTGAAAGTTTTGTCCAGAAATCTTTAACAAAGCAGGTGTCCCAGAAGAATCCACTATTCAAAACTTTGTTGTTTTGTCTGTGTTCTCTAACCTTGTTTATAAAATGAGATAGTTTCGCTTTTCTCCTACACATTAATATGTCCAACAACTTCAAAAATGCTTGTTTCATGTAATGAATAAATAGGCCACACTGACCGAAGCTCCTTTATGAGCATTTATCCAGGCAACTGGTACCTCCACAGATCAACATAGTTTATTACATAGTCATTCTACCATAATATTGCAAGAACATTTCATCCGTGTGGGATGTAAAATGTAATTGCTCACTCACTCAACCATACTTTATTATATCTCCACTATGTGGTTTGCAGCAGTTTCAATTTGTTTTAATGGCCAATTGAAAAACTTGGCTTCAACTCCCAGCACAGTTTCCATTCACTTCCAATAGTATGTTTCCACCCCAAATACTGTTAGTCTTTTTAAAACTTATACTTCAGTTGTAGGCATTTACCTCTTTTGATAAAATACTCTGGAGACAGGAAACAAAGGCTCTTCCATTTAACACTTCCTCTTGCATGACATTACCTGATGAGGTAATGTCCTTGTTGGGTTGAAATAAATGTATGTCAAATGTCTTTTATCTTGCTCAGCTTATTGAATCTCCTAGAGGGTAGGTCTTGTTTGTTTGTTTGTTTGTTAGTTGAGAAGATTGGGGAAGTGGAAGGAAGGACGGAAAATTCATACTGGAGATTTGAATAAAGGAGATATTCCAGGGTATTAATTGGTGCAGCCTATGTACTTCTGTTTAAATTTTTTGTTAATGTACCAAGAACACCATATAGACATATCCAACAAAACTGAATTAAATTTAACAGTGGGGATGTAAACAAACCCAAGAAAATTCCACAGAGAATTTGATTAAAATCAAAATTATCCAATCAATAACCATCCATCTTGTGGAGATTTCCAACTGCTATACACACTAAATATAACATTTAGTGTGTGTAATGATAATTTTTATTTCAGCATTGCATTAAAGTGCTGTATCTCTTCCATCACTGCTTCCTTATGTCAGTAAATTAAGTTACTCACATAGTCATGTGCCTTCTCTGAAAGACTAAGAACATTCTTCAAATTGACTACATGTTATTAATTATATTCCACATTTATACAATGGGCTTTGTGTTGCTTTTTTTTTTTTAATCTCTAAAATACTTTATCAATATCAACCATGGATTCAGAGCAGACTAGAGAAAACTGAAACTGAAAAATGACCTTTGGCAGTTATGTCTGGGGACTGGGATGGCTTCTGAGGAAAGATTATACACTTGAAAGAGATTGGTTTTTATTTTAACCACTGGTTATTCAGTTCATTTCAAGTGATAAACATGCAAATTTTCCTTACTTTTAAGCTTTGAGACCATCACTGGTAAAAGATCAGTACTAATATTGATATTAAAATATTTATTCCTGTCTTCCACAGTATTAGTGTAAGAAAGTTATAATAATTTACAGCAATACTTTTCCAAATTCTCTAGTGAATATAAATACATAGTGACTATGGGAAGTCAGATTTTCTAGAACCTGTGTTTTTCAGTCATCAACATGTTTCCAGATATTATAGTCTCCGAGGTTATGGTCTTTTAGCAGTAAATTGTCACATTAATTTGGCCAGTGTAAAATGATAACAAGTAAAATTATTTTACTTACCTATCTGTTCTCCCCTTACTCAATACCAAGCATGTGCCTCAAATACTGGGAAGGCAAAAACCACAGGGATTCCTTTGCAGCACTAGGGAAACAATGCAAAACAGATACCATTATTATTATTACTGTTATTAGAATATTGTAATATCTAGATTCACTTTAGTGGGTTTTTTTCTTATAAAGCTTATAAACCACATGTAAGAATGGAGACCCCCAGTAAAGCAGACATGGCCTTCTCAAGATCACTGACTCATTGAGTACAACATCTTTTACAAGGCTCCCAATACACCTTTATTGATCAACCAGTTCCTTACCTGCTCCATAAAGCCAATGTTTATGTAAATGCACAAGGATAAACAACACTTCACAACACACAGTGAGATGTGCTACTGAAGATCACTAAACAAGGCTACATTGGATGTGTGCATTGCACTCACATCTTCAGTCCCACAGGCCAATAACTAACTTCTTCCTAGTCACCAACTTCGATATCAGAGCAGCAGTGTTTTTCTTTGAAAACATTTCAGACCTTCTGCTGCCCACAGCTGTTTGTGTCTGCCCTCACATGCCTCTGCAACCAATGCCTCCACTTCTGTAAGTGTCTGTAAAGAGGGTATTCAGATGGTGAGCTGCCAGATGACAGACTTGATGAGATTACCTGAACATTGGTAGAACAGATGCCATATGCGTCACCCTCACTTGCAGCAAGTCCATCAGCATTTCACTGGAAGTTGGTTGAGTGGGACCACCTTTTACTGGATTAATTGCTTTGTCCTGAGTGACATCACATCATGTTAAATTGCCTGCAAAATAGTTTGTACGTAAGCAAATTAGAGTGGAACATTTGTTTGTGCATAATTACATTCATTCAGAAAAATGTCCAGTGGTATGAAAATAATAAGTTTTGATGTTTAGTCAATGTGGGAAGATACAGCTGCTAGTATTGCTTTGATATCTGGAGACTAATCATAAGCAATGTCTAATTTGTCAAGCTAACACGACTGTATAGGGAACTATGATACAGATAGAAATGTAAAAGAGTTTTCTATATAGATAAGACTGAAAAAAATTTCTGAGTTACACACAAACCCTGAATCATTTATAGAAAAAAATAATAATTTCCATTTTTTTCTTTTTGTCAGGTCAAAAGTTTTTAAGGTCAGATCTTAACATGAAACAAAAAGTTGACTTTTACATTTTCTTTGTTAAGAAGTACAGGATCAGCTACGCTTCTATGAATATTGTTAATTTTATTAAATATTATTTTCTCCTATTTTTGAAAATCCTTCATAGGGAAAGACATCTTTCAGAGGTTACCTGAAACACTGTTTAACTGGATGCTCATTGTTTCTTGAAAAAATTGAAATCTCAGAAGTCTATGAATCTATGTTTTCCTTCATGTAAACATGGACATGATGTTTACATTTATGCAAATTAATTGTAAAGGTAGCTAATTCAAATGTATACAGTGACCTAAGGATAACTGCCTTCAGCAGAAATATGCTGAAACTGATTCAAACTGATCGAATTCTCACCGAACTAGAAATCCTGTTTTCCAAAATCTCTGAAAAAATCCTCTAAAACACATGTAGAAAGTTCCAGAGATTATTCCATTTTTTCTACCAACTTCAGCAATTAACGCACTTTCTTAGGCATATTAATTTCAAGTGAAGGCTTTCTTTCTCTTTTGCATGTGTTTTTCTTCAACATATTAATTTCCTGTTCTTTTGATATATGAAAGGGCTGGTTATTTTCTGATGTAATAATAGATACTAGTTTTCCCTGTTTACAAGTATTTGATTTGGGTTTTTCTTCATTTTCTCCTGGCCTTCTGACATTTATGGTTGCACCTTAACAGTGACCCATAGTGTCCCTCAGTTTTCATTGTCTCAGTTCCTCAGATCTGCTATGGTGTCATTAGTTATAATTTTCATAGACATAAGAGAATATCCCAATTACATCAAAATTACACAATGGATTTGTTTTCTCTCATTTCCCTCTTAAGATAGCAAATAAATCAACTGAAGCCATGCAGTTAGAATGACACCTTTAACAACTGAATTTCTGTAGTTTAAATTTTAAGTGTTCATAGTATTATCAGAATATTTCTCTAACTCTTTCTTGAAACAGCCATTTGTGAAAGTTCATGTGAATTAAGAAGTAGTTTCTTACTCTCATCCTTCTGCCAGAACAGCTCCAAAATGCATTTAGATTAAGAGCTGAAGAAAACAAGCATGTAAGTTCCAAGATATCCAGTATTCAAGCTTTATTTGGAATAATGCAGTGTTTGAAATTCAGGTTTTACAAGTATTGTAAACAAAGTGAGTTGCAATTTGTGTAAGTTATGTGGTATGTGTATACATGTGTGATTTTCAAAAGTGCCTAGCTTATCCTTTCCCATACGACCCTCCCACCCCCTCCCTATTCCTACTGAAACCTGTCCAGTGGTTCCCATTCTGCAATGAGGTGAAAAGAGTTTAACCACTTTTGATGAACCAGGTCCTATCTGAACAACAGCAAAATGCAGTCTTGAATTCTCTAGGAGAAAATAGCATGTAAAACAAGCAACAAATGCCTAACCTTGCAGTAAGCTGTGGGAAAATCACAGATCCAAACTGTTGGCTTTCACCTTCCTTATAATGGAAACTCCTTTTAACCAACAGCTATTAAAAATTCATTCATAAATATGAAGTTAAAGATGACTGTGGTTAGCTCTCAAAACAGATTCTCCTGTATTAATTATGGTTTTCTGGGTGTTAACAATTCTGAAAAGGTGCAAAAGCTGCATAAAGCTGTTTAGCAGAGTCAGCATAATGTCCAGCTATGGTCTCTGAAGTAGTGCTGGATATGATTGAAGTCTTTTCACATTTGGTGTTTCATGCAGTTCAACATCACACATTGCTGATATCCATTGGAAACAACAGATACATTTGCCTGCATGGACTGGAGTTTAAACGACCTCTCTGCACAAAACTCCAATCCAGATCCCAAGGGCCATATATTAAGCTGTTCTACATCACTTGTTCATTGATTTTAAGCAGACATCACCCTTAAAAGAAGTGGAGACTTAAACCTGATGGTGTAGTAAGTCCTCTTCACTTATTCTTCCATTTCAAAGATAATTTTCAAGCAACCACAAAAGGAGAAAAAAAATCAGCAACTAAGTTACTGGGGATAGGAACATTCTGTTCATTTTTACAACTGCCATGTGTTGGAATAAAAATACATTCAAGAAAGATGGAAATAATCAAAGCTCGCTTTCTTTTAGATTATCTACAGTGTATAGGTACCATTTTAACACTGAAAACAAGCTATGTCACATCTGATTAAAATATACTTCCAAACTTTTTTTTGCTTTCTGGATGAAAATATTTATCTTACATCAAAACTGCTAAGTGACCTCTATTTTTATTTAGGGTGCTTTTTGCAGAACTTTCTTGTCACTGTTTCCTGTACTTTGCCTGCATGAGGATCTTTGTCTGCCTCCTTCTGCTCTTACTCTCTTCTAACTCCACATATCAGCAGTTTTGTGTGTGGTCCATTCTGTCTTTCTCAATAATCCCCTTTCTCATTATTATTATTCACTCTCTTGATGAAATTGAGTTATATATTGCCTTTGCTCCCGTAATAAAAGACCATATGTATGAGGGAATACAATGTGTTACATTTTTCTTTCTTGTGTATCTTAGGTTGCACTCTGCCTTTACCTGTCTGCATTCATTTCTCCTACATGCTAGGAGTTGGTACGTCCCTTTCCTTAAAATCACTGCCATGATAATTCTCTCATATTTTTCACGCCCTTCTTTCTGTCAGGGAAATAATTTAGGCAAGATGGGTAAAGGCAGTTTCATTATGCTAGGGGAAGGTATCAAATATCATAAATGAGTTCTTCTGACTAAAATTATGAGTCTGTTGAAGGGGTTTCCATCTAGTTTTTGCAGGAAATTACTGGCATGCAGGGTTTCTCCTGACATTTTGTAAGTGACTTAACATAAATGTTTAGTTACATTTTTTCATCCCAATAACAAGAGTAATAGGTAAATGATACCAAGATTAGTGTATGGCTTCTCAGTTTCAACCATTTAGAATTAATCTACTGTATTCAATGCTGCAATCATTTCTTTGACTATAACTTTATTAATTTTGCAATATTATTCTGGCAAATAAAAAGTTTCAGCAGTTGACAATCTAATTCTTTTGATGTGCAAATTATTATTGATTTCTTATTTGTAGAGCACTACTAGTGTAGACCTAATTTCCTTCAGACTAGCAAATTGCTGCTAACAAACTTAATATAAAACCTTCACAAAAGGAGCTAACAATTAATCTGCTGTGCACAAACCTTCAACAGGTTATTGCCTAAAATTAAGTAGACCTCTCACTAGGAGAGAGAATCAATACCTAGTTATGTTCCTTCTCCTGATTTCTATTTTTTTGCTGGGGGTTGTTTTTAACATCTGAAATTCTTCACAAATATAACTCCTTCTCTAATATCTTACGTATGTATACTACTTGCCAATTCTCCTGTGGAAGTCAGCTTTTCCGTTTCCCCAATCATCCTGTTGCTTTCTCTGAGATTTCCTCCGTCTTATATTCTTATGATTTTATGACATTAGTGACTTACAAATGAGTAAGTATTTCAGGTGACTGTTGTTCTGAAGAGGAAGCAGACTGCTTTTTACATCATAAGTGTAGCTCAGTGGCTCATTCCCTACAAAATAAATATTGCAAGGACATCAATACTGTTCATGACTACTCTTCTTTTGTCCATTACTACTATTTGGTAAGAGAGTTTCCCTTACTCATCAGCTGAAATAGTTCTGGTTAAAGAAATATTTATTTTTGTTTTTCTCAAAAAAGGAGCTAACATGTAAGATAAGCAGAATACAAAATTCTGAGAAATCCCTTGCTACAAAATGCTGTTTAAAGATTCCTATACTTGGTGTTGATTTATATTTTTAATTTTTAAAATTGCTAGCAGGTTTTTAAGCCTCACACATCACAAAAAGAATAAGATCCAGGCATTTAAACACTTCATAATCACTTAAATTTGTGTATGGAAATTCCAGTGCACGTTTAGAACTTTAGAGAATCTGAGGTATGTTAAATAATGACTGTTCATGGCTATTAAAATATCTTTTCCTAAGCAAGTGTCTGACATCTTTGAATCTCTCTTTCTGCTCTTTGGGAATCCCTTACTGGCTTCTGTGAGAAAGACTATAATAGAATGCACTTTTTTTCAAAACAGCTGAAAAATTACTCAGTAAATTTATTGCTTTCTTCAAGCAATAACAACAGCCAAGTTTCCTAAAATAAATTGTTTTAGTATTTACATATTTCAGTACTCCAGCTAACTCACTGTACTAGTGTGTGCATATGACTGTCTGGATATCATCAAAATAACATTGCAGTCACCTGTTTTCAGACATGTGCAAAGTACTTCTCTATTGCACAGACAAGTATCATACTACTTAAAATCCCAAAATATAGGCTCTGAAGGCATGTGACTATGTTCTAATAATTGTCAGTGAAACTGTAATAAACAGAATACTAATTTGATTAAATGTCCACAAGAATTTACTGTGTTTAATTCTATTAATTAATTGACATTATTTCTTTATTGGTATGCTCCCTTAAGATGATTAATTTCAGCAGTAGTGGTGAATGCCGTTCACAACTAGATGTGATCATAATAATAGTGAAAAATGCTTTTGAGTGAGCTTATTGTCAAGAGGCTAATGTGATATTATAAAAGAATTATCTGCATTTTATTAGTCAAGGTAATCAGCCAAATCACTATAAAATGTTAAGTTCTCTACATCCTTTTGCCTTCAAAATGCTTGAGTGTTATTCAGCTGGATCTGAGGATTAAGAACTACATTCCTGCTGCTTCACAGAAATGAAAAAAAAACGATTTACAATTCTCCTGTTATTGTTGTAACACAGGTGGATTGATGTCCTAAATCCTGATGCTAGAAAGAATAGGGTTGTCTGGGTGTAGATATTCTTGCATGTATATATATTATCTTAATTATGATTGTGATAGAATAGATACTATTCACACACAGGTTTTTTGTGTTGGTACTCACTATCAATTCATTTGACATTTTGTAATTTATTTTTTTACAATATATTTTTATTTCTTCCAAAATATTCTAACTCCCATGTCTTCTTCTGGATTAAATATTTCTGTTTTATTCCAGGTTTCCACTGAAATGCAGGTGGTAATGATTATGAAATTTCCAAAAACACGTGAATGAAACATAAAGCTTATTAACATGAAATATGTTAATATAAATACAAAATAAGGAACATTAATATGAAATGCAAGATAGTATTAAAATTATTAATCTCTTGTATCAAATTAGTTTCTTTCGTATTAGATAGGACACTGAACCAGAACAAAATTAATATTTTTCAGGTACTGTACAAGTTTAACAAAAAAAAAAATATAATAAATTTTCCAGAGATGTAATTTAGGTGTTTTATATTTTCAATACAAACATCTGTGAATTCAAGCTTGAGGGTCAGCTGATGAACAACCACATCTACAATGAAATTTTGAAGATCCCCAGAAGCAGGTTCAAAAGCAAATAATAAGACCCTTAATTGTTAGAAATTCTTGAAAGTATGTAGTTTGACAGGACTGTGCAACAGTCTTCTCCACTTGTGAAGACGGAGTAGTCAGTTTTTACCAAAAATAAATCAGTCTAATTTTTCACCGATACTGACCTATATTAATTTTTCAATTGTTCTCTTTTGCACACCACCTGACACATGGCCTACAAGATAAGGAATGATTGATACACTATAAAGGTGCAACATAACTTAATAAAACCCAAATTAGTCTGGAATTATCATATTAGTATTCCACATGCAACAATATCTGTAATATAAGGCAGCATAACACTAAAACAAGCAAATGGTCAAACAGTACCTCTATCTGAAAGCTATTCACTGTTCTGGTTCCAATGGAGTAAACAAATATATATGGAAATACTTGCCTTCCACAAGAAATTAGGACTCAGCTAAATTTTCAAAGTCCTATGGGAGTTAGGACTCTCCTAGTCACTGAACTTTGAAGGAAGTTGCAAACTCTTCTCATTTACATCACTGTTACCATTAGCATTCCTCAAAAACCTATAACATATTTTCCATGAGGATTCTGACTGCTTGGTTTCTGTCTATTTGCATACAGGCTTTTATGATGTGGGAGATAATTTTATACAAAATAAGTTACTTGAGCATATGGAAAGTATATATCTTTGGAACATTTTAGAGCACAGTCAGACATCTCAAGTTGCCATTCCTGTCTATCACACAGTTTTGTTTGAAGCCAGCACAGAGTATCTTTGATGTGCTCTGTTATGAAACACTGAAATATATGTCATTTGAGATGCATTTTGATAGCAACTGTCTTTCAATTTTTAGTGTTTATGTGCTCAACACTGTAGATTCCCCAATAGCACTTTGTGAATACTGCAGTAGAATCAGAACAGCTGGAATACATGAGGGCTCAGAGTTGCACCATGTCCCCTGGGGGAAGGTAACAAGCTGCATGCCCTCCATTCAGCCACTGCAAATGCAGGGCCAACATTTTCCTTTAAACTTCTTCAACTAAGGTTTATGTCTTCATGTTTGCTGTAAGCCAACCTATGCCACTCAGCTAGCATAGCTCAGCTGAACTGAATCACTTATCCGAAACCTAACTCTACTCAACTCCACATGGTTGCAACTCTTTACAATACATGATAGCAATAATGTTAGTGTTTTCAGACAGATAATTTATAGGGACATGTGGAATTTATATGCTGTGGACTTTGGACCTTTCATAGCAGTCTGCGGTGGTAGAAGACTGAATTTAGTGGTCCTTTGTTTCATTCTAATCCTAGGTGCCTCTCCATATGATTGCAAGTTTTTATCTTTTTTTCATGAGCTGCAAAATATCTAGCTTAGTGACATTCACATGTATAAAAGGAATATAAATAGGAAAAAACTTTTCAGTCATGTGTCTCAAATGTTTCATTTAAGGAAGGGGAAGAGTTACTTGTACACTGGAAAGGTGGATTCTATCAGGGGTTATAGATGATGCAACAGTCCTACATATGAACAGATTGATCAAAGAATATGTGGAAAATAAAACAAATGGTGTAATCTGAGTTATACATCTATCTGTTTGCATAGATAGTTTCTCTTCTGCTACCTCCTGCAATTATCATCCAAACAAAAATTATTCTTTTTTCCCTACCAGGCTGTAAGCTTCAAGTCTTTTGATGCATATACTCAAAAGCTGTGGTGAGCAAAAGGGAGTCTCTATAGGGATGAAAAGCACTTTCAAGAAGTAAGTTATACAATAGTAATTCTCTCCAGCTGCTAAATCAGGCAGTAAGGAAGAAAAAAGTCATTCTGTCACCTTTGAAACAAATTATTCAAGAGCAGAACATTTTGGATCAGGATTTGCAAGCAAATGAACAAACCTGTATGCGATAGAGACCACTCAGCCTTCAGTGACAGGAAAACATTGTCTGGTATATCTCTGATACTCTCTGAACTGTTTCCAAAAATGTATACAGCTGTATTTAAAAGGCATGTTGGGAAACAGATATCATAATGTTTTTCAAATATGAAGTGGCTCATGGTCTTGGATAATAGTGGCAAGATTAGAAGTAAGGTGGATATTAAGATCAGAGGCTCATTAAGAGATGCTAAGATCAAACCCATAGCCACACACACCTTGAGTGAAACTGCCAAATGGTGCATCCAAAACCCAAAAAAACAGTAATATCAGTAACACTGGACTGGGGTAATAAGGGTTGCTGAACTGCTAAGCATTTGAGAACTCATTCATGCAGACACTGAAACACACCTTGGTGGTAGAGTCCCATATATAAATCCAAATGCTTTGACAACTATGAGTTATGTGCCCCAAAGCCATTGTATTTTCAAAATTAGACTTCCTACATTCTTTTGTAGGGAATCTTAAATCTTACCATGTCACCTGATCAATAGCTATTGTGAAATTTACTGAAATTAATATCTGTGACACCTAAACACATGATTGTTTAAAATTTCAATTATAATAGTTTGCTGTATTTTAAACTGTAAATAAGGTGACTCCTTGTACAGAAACCAATGTTCTGTAAGGCCAGGAAAACAGAATGTGTTGTGATGTTAAATGAGTCAAAATACAACACATCAGGTAGGTAGTGAAAGCATGTATGTGATGTATGCATTGCTTTGCACCACAGATAAAATGAACCCCTTCAGAGAGGAAAGTATGAGCTTTATATTTTGTTCAGAAGTGCCAAGGCTTGACGGTTGAAGAGGGAAAAAGTAATTTTCTCTGCAGGATGAGCAGAAAAAGACACTGAAATATTTTGAATATGTAATATAATAGTCTCCAGCTTTTCCAGTATTTCTTCAGTCACTACAAAAGTCTAAGTCTTCAACAGTTATTTTCATGAAAAGAACCAAGATAATGAAGTTCACGTATGCAGTCTTCAGGAATTCCCAGATAATATATGCATTATCTTACAGAATCACAGAATTGTTGAGATTGGAAGGCATTTCTGGAGGTCATCTAGTCCAGCCACCTTGTTCAGAGCGTGTTCAGCTATAGTAGATTACGCAGGGTTTGATCCATCCAGGTTTTGAGCATCTCCAAGGATAATAGTTGCCATAAACTCTGACTTTTCTAACCACATCACTGCGTACTGAGACAGTGTCTCCATACTCCTCCTGGGCCACCTGCCCCTACTTCTGCCTCTGGCACACTTTCTATGGTTGAATTTAGTCAGGAACAACCTGTTCCTCCATGAAGGCCTCCTGTCGCCTTTGCTTCACTTCTGCACACAGGAATAGACCATTCTTGAAATTGAGGAGGTGATCCTTGAAGATCAATCAGCATTCTGACGCCTCTCCTCTCCAGAGCTGTATCCCATGCGATTCTTTCAAGCAGGTACCTGAACAGGTTGAAGTTGGCTCTCCTGAAGTCCAGAGTAGTCATCCTGCTATTTGCCTTATTGCCTTGTCTCAGGATCTTGGATTCTAGTATCTCATGGTCACTGCAGCCAAGGCTGCCCCTGACTTGATTATTCCTGACCAAACTCTTTCTTGTCTGTAGGTATCAAGTCTAGCAGAGTATCTCCCCTCCATTGACATCATGGTCACCTGTGTGAGGAAGTTGTCATCAATGCACTACAGAAACCTCCTGGATTGCTTCTGTCCAGCTGCTTTGTTCTGTCAACAGATATCAGAGTGGTTCAAGTTCCCTGTACAGACCTGGGAATAAAATTATAAGGCTTCTCTAGTTGTCTGAAGCAGGCCTCATCAAATTCTTCTTCCTGATCAGAGGATCTGTATCAGACACCCACCAAAACATTGTCCATGTTGATCTGCTTTCTAATCATAACCCATAAACCCTCAGTTGTTTCACCGTCCAAAGGAAAGCTCCCCATAGAACCCACTGCTCTCTCACATAAAGGGCAACTCCCCCTCCTTACATCTCTGGCCTGTCGTTCCTAAAAAGCTTGAATCTATCTATATACCTGTCTCAGTTTAAGTGGTCAGGGCGAGCCACAACCCAGAGAACAGAATATGCTCTTTCTTACTCCCCTCCACCCTCCCGGGGGAAGACAAAAGAGGAATAAGGAAAAGAGGTTTAAAGGTTGGAAATTAAAACTGTGACAGATTTAATGAAATAGGGAAGGGGGAGTAACAGATGGGAAAGGAACAACATATACAAATATATATATATATATATATATA